>CABEEJ010002693.1:59675-103090 GCA_901482245.1 Timema douglasi
GACCACCGAGATTGACCCCGTGTGGAACGTGCTCTATTTAGTTTTGTGCTTTCATTGCAAGTTGGTTTTAATTTAAAGTGATCTTCTCTAGAACTTTTATAGATCTGTTTTTTATATTTTTTTATAATCAAAGTCTATGCCAGTACTGACGCTGCACTGACTGTACTATAATATTATATTAACTAGAACAGTTTCTTGTAAACACCTAAACGAACAATGGAGCTGAAGTCAAAGGTGTGTCCAAGGACTGTTGTGAACGAGATTGGTTTTCATAATGCTTCTTAAAGTTTAGATTTAATGATTTTTTTAAATAAGGATTTTAATTTTTAACCATTTTAATAATAAAAATATTTATAGTTTATAAAAATAATTTTAATTGATTATAGTTATAAATGAGAGGACCTGTAAAAAAAATTGGCTTAACAAATTGGTAATTTTAGTACAGTAAAAACATAAAACAAAAAGTCACTGTCACAATAAAAGTAATACATATGTACAGTACATGGGCCTAAAATGATTTAGTATCAATAGAAAATATTTGTATTTCTTTCCAAAAACTTTGTTAGCATACTAAACCTAGTAATCTAATTACTGGTAAAATTTAGTTTTAAGCCCCTTGATTGGCTGCACGTCAGAGCTAAGTTGAAAGTGTTAATGGTTGGGTCATGTAGGAGATAGAGCGAGGCAGGTGTTAGTCATTCACCACGACATTTAGGTATTGCTTTCAATATTATTGATTATTTTCTATAGAGTGGGTGATCTTTGGTGATTTCCCCCATTTCACACCTACTTCTCCACCCCCCAGATCTACCATTAGATGAAGGGGGATGACACATTTTAGATTAATAAATCCCAAATGAATGCAAAGCCTTGAGCAGGGAGTGCGGCTGTACCCTGGACTATACTGCCGGAATTCCATACCGCGCAGCGTCGCAACATGTAGGGGGACAAATTACCCCGAGGGGTCTGGGGGTGTAATGGGCCAACATGATTTTGCTCTCTGGGTGCCCCACCCCCACCCCGCCCTATGTGGAGGGTGACAACCCTTGTAGAAGAAGCGGGAAGTATTGTTTTGTAGTCGGGACTCAGGTGACAGAACATTGTGTGAACAGAAGGGATGGATTTACTGGTGTTGATGAGGTTCTATATGTGTTGCTGTGGTTCTTCTGGTGTTGCTGTGGTTATACTGGTGTTGCTGAGGCTATACTGGTGTTGCTGAGGTTATACTGGTGTTGCTGTGGTTATACTGGTGTTGCTGTGGTTATACTGGTGTTGCTGAGGTTATACTGGTGTTGCTGTGGTTATACTGGTGTTGCTGTGGTTATACTGGTGTTGCTGAGGTTATACTGGTGTTGCTGTGGTTCTCATGAAGTTGTTGTGGTTCTATTGGTGTTTCTGTAGTTCTATTGGTGTTTCTGTGGTTCTATTGGTGTTGCTGTGGTTCTATTGGTGTTGCTGTGGTTCTATTGGTGTTGCTGTGGTTCTATTTGTGTTGC
Source organism: Timema douglasi (assembly GCA_901482245.1). NCBI lineage: Eukaryota > Metazoa > Arthropoda > Insecta > Phasmatodea > Timematidae > Timema > Timema douglasi. The sequence goes on from CABEEJ010002693.1 coordinate 61,172, forward strand.
GGTGGTTCTACTTGTGTTGCTGTGGTTCTACTAGTGTTGCTGTGGTTATACTGGTGTTGTTGAGGTTCTACTGGCATGGCCTTGGTTATCCTGGTGTTGATTTGGTTATATTGGTGTTGCCATGGTTTTATTGATGTTGATGTTCTTATATAAATGTTTTTAATCTAATCCCACTCATGCTGTAGTTCATTATATGTCTTAATTGACATATTTTAACTAATAGTTGTATGATATATATTTGTTGTACTGTTATACAAACGCAGATTTATGTGGTCTTGATAACTTGATACATAAGTTGCCAGTATATATTTTAGTTGTCAGCCTTGAATTAATTTCAGATCAATTAATATAAATAATGTATTGGATGTATTTTTTTCTGTTATTCCTGTACTAGCTAGCGTGTTGAATTGTTCTCAATAAAGGTTGAATTAATGGAGGTCACAGATTACAATTGCATCAATTTCCTTGTTGATCGTGCTTAGCTGAAAACTTTCGTATTTAAAGTTCACTATTGTTCGAAGCCAAGTCTTCATTTGCATGGATGTTTATAAAAAACATCATATCTTGTTTTTTTTATTTCCTTTTAATCATTCGCGTTTAAGGTGTGGTGGAAGTAAACGTGATTTAAGTAAGCTTAATATTTTTACCTTTAACTTTCTGCCAAAATTAAACCTTAAATTACTTCAGTAGACATGTTTAGTATTATTTTCTGCACATAGTAACATCAACATTAGTTTAATATTTTTCATATTGCACGTACTAAAATTTGATGAGAATTTTTTTTTTCAAGTTAAAAGAAAAAGTTTTCATTAATTTCCAGGACACCTTTAACAGATAATCAACAACTGTTGATATCACCATGTGAAGCAAGTTAAACTATATGTTTCTATAAGAGCAATTTTATTTATTTTTGAAAAAGCAAATGTTAATTTAAAAAAAAGTAGATTCTTCAAAAATACTGCCCTTATTCCGCGTTTCCTTCCAAACCACCTTAACCCGTAACCTTACCTTCCCACCTTAAAAGGGTATTTTTCTTTATTATTTAAAAGGTTTATGTTCCAATTTCACAATGTATATGACAGATATTAAAATCCTGTTGAGATTACTATCCGTAGAAACTAAATATATCTTATCTACATAAGTAATATTTTATTTATTTTGATTTACAAATATTTTTGTTATAAAAACTCCAAAAATACTGGTATTAACGCTCGTCCATTTCCGTTCCACCTTAATGTAGTACATCCATGTGACGTGACACCTATTTTATTATTATTAAGACTGCTATTATTATATCCGCGTCTCACTACCCGTTTGGGTTACTATATATACCAGATTCTCAAATGTGCTAATGATGAGAAAGGTTTATTTTATACAATGTGTATCCGCATTATCGTGGAGGGATAATGGAAAACAATGGGAGGAGGTGAAAGAGACACATCTCTATACACAAAGCCTGTATCTGAATCATGGACTTCTTATCAAACTAGACGAGACTGACGCCTTAGCTCACGTGAACAGCGGTGCGGGCTATGAAAGGTACAATATATTAAGGTTTCTACAAAAATAACTAAAGCCTATCTTATAAATATTTATATAAATGGGTAGTTTTCTTAGTTCTCGCTGTAGACATTGGTCTACGTGACAACCAAATTACTCTTACTAATTTACAGTCCAATTTTCACAGGAAGGCTCCTTTCCGACAGCTAACTAATTCACTAGATCTACATCCACGTATTCATACGTCAAGTCAGGTGATCTCCAGCTGTTACTTTTTATAGATATTATACATACCTATAAAATAACACTGATAATATAAAAAAAGCTATCAATTTTTTACCGCAACCAAAATAGGTTTGTTATTTTCTAAAAGGCCCTTCCCATCAAAATTGGACTATGTTTTCAGCGCGTCACTAGATAAAGTGAGAACATAATCTATTAACACGTAGATACAAACAGAAAGAAACGCGTTGAGTTGTTGTATTACGTAAGGAATGTCCGTAACATTGGATACATTTTTTCATTATTTTTTTTACCAAGGTCACGCTGAACTATTGTTTTTCACGTGTCCAAAATTATTAATTGCTGTAATTACACGTACACGGTACTTTTTAAGATTATTCGTGGGACCCATATGCAAGTCAAAATACTCTTGAAATGGAATACCTAATAAAGTGTAATAAATAATAGGAGACTATTAGTTACTTACCGTGCTGTTATCTCCTTATTTGTGCTGATCTATCAAATAGCGACTGGTCTTTTGGTATAGTAGCCAGCGGCCCTGCCTACAGATCTAAAGGTCCTGGGTTCAATTCCCGTAGGTATTTTTCATGAGAGGGGAATTGTTCCAACGGTTACCATGGTCTGGTTAATTAAGTCCAGCCGGGTTTAAGGTAATCACTGGCACCACTCCATCATAACTATCATCTCATTGTCGGTACTACGTGTAGACAAGCTCCGAGGTACACCCCGAGCGACGAGTTTTCCCACAGAGCGGCTGAAATCTACTTACACAGGCGGCCGAACTAGATACTGCATCTCTCACGGTAAAATACGCCATACGCGAGGAATAAAAATTTAAAAAATAATCAATCGGCAACATATGGGCGTGTGTACACGATTGGTCGAAAGGGGAATGCTTTCTTATCGACGCAATTGTAATTATTCCATTCTAATTTTTTAATGAATAATAAACGGTATATCCGCTTCGATTATTGAATGGTCTGAGTTGGTGTTTATTAAATACTCCCCATTCACCTACACCTTTTTAGGGCCATTTGCTAACCAATTTACCTCTTTTATTTCTTCGCTATAGAAAAAAAAAAGAATGAAAAAAACTACCTGTTGTCTTGTAAAATTGTTTTATAAACAGTTTTGTAAAATTTTAATAAACTGATATTGTGGATACATAATGGTAATTTCAAATTTTATGTGACATTATTGTGAGTACTTAAACAAAGCCGGGGCAGAGGGAAATACATGTTTGTAAAAGTCCATATGATATGGTCAAAATACTTAGACTTACCGGTGTTTAAAACTATTTAAAGATTAATAAAGCCGAGTGGCATGTTGCGTACGCCCTGAAATCCTTCTCGTACCTCTAGAAGTACACGAACCACAATTTGAGAAACACTGGTCCAAGGCTTCACTATCGGAAAAAACTGGACTACCGTTTACAGTAGGTCGGGGCTCGAATCCAAGTTGGGTGTACTTAAGAAAAAAATACAGGGTCTGCAAGAGATGTAATGAGAGGGTCTGCAAGGGGTGGAAAGAGAGGATCTATAAGGTATTGAAAGAGAGGGTCTGCAAGGGTTGGAAAGAGAGGGTCTTCAAGGGTTAGAAAGAGAGGATCTGCAAGGGTTGGAAAGAGAGGGTCTATAAGGTATTGAAAGAGAGGGTCTGCAAGGGTTGGAAAGAGAGGGTCTTCAAGGTTAGAAAGAGAGGGTCTGGAAGGGTTGGAAAGAGAGGGTCTATAAGGTATTGAAAGAGAGGGTCTGCAAGGGTTGGAAAGAGAGGGTCTTCAAGGTTAGAAAGAGAGGGTCTGGAAGGGTTGGAAAGAGAGGGTCTATGAGGTATTGAAAGAGAGGGTCTGCAAGGTTAGAAAGAGAGGGTCTGGAAGGGTTGGAAAGAGAGGGTCTATAAGGTATTGAAAGAGAGGGTCTGCAAGGTTAGAAAGAGAGGGTCTGGAAGGGTTGGAAAGAGAGGGTCTATGAGGTATTGAAAGAGAGGGTCTGCAAGGTTAGAAAGAGAGGGTCTGGAAGGGTTGGAAAGAGAGGGTCTATAAGGTATTGAAAGAGAGGGTCTGCAAGGTTAGAAAGAGAGGGTCTGGAAGGGTTGGAAAGAGAGGGTCTATAAGGTATTGAAAGAGAGGGTCTGCAAGGTTAGAAAGAGAGGGTCTGGAAGGGTTGGAAAGAGAGGGTCTATGAGGTATTGAAAGAGAGGGTCTGCAAGGTTAGAAAGAGAGGGTCTGGAAGGGTTGGAAAGAGAGGGTCTATAAGGTATTGAAAGAGAGGGTCTGCAAGGTTAGAAAGAGAGGGTCTGGAAGGGTTGGAAAGAGAGGGTCTATGAGGTATTGAAAGAGAGGGTCTGCAAGGTTAGAAAGAGAGGGTCTGGAAGGGTTGGAAAGAGAGGGTCTATGAGGTATTGAAAGAGAGGGTCTGCAAGGGTTGGAAAGCTGGTGTCGTTGATTGACTTGCATTAGCAGGCATTTACCACGTGGAGATGATAAAAAAAACTACTCCATTTTGGATGGAGATACATGTTCTTTTCACCCTGCTTTGAGTTTCATTGTGATAATGACCTTGGAGTCTGCTCAGTATTACGTCACACTGTTTGACAGCTAAGCTTGTCAGACTGCATGACGACGCATTTGCAATGTAACTGTGCACGTGAGATTTCAAAACTGCACAACAATATCATCTACAGTCTGACACAGAATGGAAGGAGGCTTTCATGGCAGCTATAAAGGTTAATGGTTCTACTTTGTCGTATTCATACGTCAAGTCCTTGTATCTGCAACTGTCACTTTGGATAGAGATTATCAAAACAAAGAAAATAATATTAATGTTATATTTAAGTGTTATAAATATTGGCCGTAATAAATATGTTTGTATTTTATAAAAGAAATATATATATAACTAGAACCCCATTATGGTTGTTGGCTACTACGATTTCTTATCTAACCTAACCTATCTAGTGATTTGGAAGCTATTTTTTAAAGCGGGTATGATTTTAACTAGACACGCCTCAGCACTCACACTTAGGGCGGTATGCGAGAACGTTGGTGAATGCTTAGGGGACCGATTTTTATCAATAACGAAGAATCAAAACAGATTTGATGCAACAAAAACATGCCCGAATTATTAAAATTATGACAAATTCCCACATTTTTGTGTTTCCTCGACGATCATAAAAATATCCTTAGGGTCGGTCGGTTTGATAGTTCGTCATAAGGTCCATAGGGCATCATGTGGCCAACGAACCGCGAGCTTAACACGCCTGAATCAGACCAACTCTCCTAACCAGAACCTCACCCAAAAGAGGACCATTAAGGGTCCTCAACCTTAAACCTTGAACACAAACCCACTACAACGCGAATCTCGTCATCTTGTTATCAGAGCCGAGCATGTGCGATAGAGGGGCCTGACGGGGGTGTCAACTCAGGTGTGCTCTATCGAGAGTCAAGGTGTACCTCACGTGACTAGTGACCTTTTCAGGAATATACTTTGGAGGAGAGGGGTTCAATCCACGCAGTAGTCAGAAAGAAACTTCAGTGGTAAATGGAAGGGCTGTAATGGGGGACCATAAAGATACTTAAGTTTCCTGCCTAGGTAGTCAGAGATATTCCCAATCAGACGTTGCGCTTAGATAAAATATTGACAGAACCTTTAACAGTACACGAGTTTGTTGTTTACTGGAATTAACACACAACTATTTTCCATGACCCTATAGTTATAGGGGCCTATAGACCTGTAAACATAGTTTAAAAATTGTGACTAGTATAGGAACGTAGAATGGATCTTTGTGAATAGAATGATGTCATTTAATACAACACATTGTATTATAATTTGTATTCTCCTCCTCCCTTGTTTGTTCTCCTAATCCCGGACAGTTCCACCCAGGAACGATATAAGCTCATCTGGTTCCTGGAGTTTAGAAATCTCTGGTATACTATTCTCGTGCCTTAAGGTGGGATGGAAGGGGACGTGATAAAAAGCCAGTGTTTTTGCGGTTTTTATGGCAAAACCTTTTTGTTTCTTTTGCTCCATTACAAACATAGAATTTAATTTTATTCACATGGTGACCTCAAAATATCTTTAATATCTGTCAAGGATATCTTGGAATTTAATGACAACTTTTTCTCTTCATTTGAAAAGTTTCTCGTCTAATGCTGTCATGTTCGTGACAGCTATTCAACAACTGTTGGTATCATCCTGTAAAGAAAATTAAACTCTATGTTTGTACTGGAGCAATATTTTATTTTAGCAAAAAAAAATAATATTTTGCCATATAAACTGCAATAACGTTGGCCTTTTCTGCCCGTCCTTTCTATTCCCACCTTAAGAAAGTCAACTGCTTGTGACGTCATGGCAGATCCAGATAGGATTTCTCAAGTTCATGTAGCGACATGGTCATGACTAAATATTTTCCCCCTGAAGGACTATTACAGGGGTTTCTAAGGTTGTTGGTTGTTATTCCAATTCTATAGCCTTAGAATTCTTTGTGGGCTACAAATATCAAATCTGGGATTCATATATATTTATTGTATTCATTAGTCTATTTAGAATATCACATATTATTATTATTTAGTGAACCGCATACTTTTATCAAATATTGGAAGTTTCGAAACCATTAAAACAATCCTCAGTTATCTCAGAATGTTCTGCTATGACTCTCACATGTGCTGTATTTTTTTTATGGTAATGTCAGTTCTGAAGCTTCCAAACCACTAAAACCATTCCAAATGATCTTAGAATGTTATTTTGTGGCACTGTTAATATAATAACGCGATTGACCCACCGGCCTCAGTTTGAGAACCCTCACAATCTACATACTCTAGTATAGTGTTTCCATATCAAGGCCTTCCTCCCCTCAGCCTTGTCCTTCCCCCTCTCCACCCCATCCAACAAATGATAAGATTTCTCACTTCCTACGTAAATAATAACATTATCAACCTTCAAATGTCAATCGAAACAAAACAAAAACAAACACACACAAAAAAAACCAATGACTAATATGTTGGAATTATTACTGCGTAGATGTCCCTTTATTACGATTATGATTAAACAGTTTATCGGTTGTAAACAGATTAAAATTATCCAGAAACTTTAAGAGTGACGTGTGAGATGCTAGTGATTGCAGTTCAGATAGAAGAAAGGGATCATGGTTCGACATTTGTTATTTTAATCTCATCCTTATGCAAACAGTTACTATTTTATTAAAGAGCGCTTAGCAGTCAATATATATATACATTAACACTGTTTGAAAAATGTACAATATGGTGATTAATGACAGTAGTGATCCCTTGACTAAAATATGTTCTGCTCTGCAATTATGTTTGTCCATTGAATAATATATTGATCCTGATTGATTTCCATTGAATAATTCTGGTTGAGCTCCATTGAATAATCATGGTTCATTTACATTGAATAATCCTTGTTGAATTATATTGAATAATTCTGATTGATTTCCATTGAATAATTCTCGTTGAGTTATATTGAATAATCCTGGTTGAGCTCCATTGAATAATCCTGATTGATTTCGATTGAAAAATCCAGATTGATTTAATTGAATAGTCCTGGTTGATTTCCATTGAATAATCCTGATTGATTTCCGTTGAATAATCCTGGTTGAGCTCCATTGAATAATCCTGATTGATTTCCATTGAATAATTCTGATTGATTTCCATTGAATGATCCTGGTTGATTTCTATTGAATAATCCTGATTGATTTTCATTGAATAATCCTGATTGATTTAAATTGAATAATCCTGGTTGATTTCCATTGAATAATCCTGATTGATTTTCATTGAATAATCCTGATTGATTTCTATTGAATAATCCTTGTTCAGTTATATTTAATAATCCTGATTGATTTCGATTGAAAAATCAAGATTGATTTCATTGAATAATCCTGGTTGATTTCCATTGAATAATCCTTATTGAGCTCCATTGAATAATCGTGATTGATTTTAATTATTGAATAGTCCTTGTTGAACTCCATCGAATACTCCTTGAGACCTTAATGGAATAATCCTTTATGAGCTCCATGGAATAATCGTTGTTTAACTCCATTGAATAATCTTTAACGATCTTCTTTGAAGAACTTTTACCACGGTCCCGGCTTGTGATATCAGCGAGTAAGGCTTGTCTAAATCCTCCAAGGAACCTCTGTTCCTACTCCTGTTTACATCCTCCAAGGAACCTCTGTTCCTACTCCTGTCTACATCCTTCAAGGAACCTCTGTTCCCACTCCTGTCTACATCCTCCAAGGAACCTCTGTTCCCACTCCTGTCTACATCCTCCAAGGAACCTCTGTTACCACTCCTGTCTATCTAAGGAGCACTAATGCTACCGGTGTGTTTTTATTGCAGATGCTTTATATATATCTATATCTTTTTTAGACGCGGTTTTCCTTGGCCCAAGACTCAAACCGTTGACCTATATGGATGAGTCCGCCGCTCTACATTCTCATTCGTGGTGTCACGGCAACCACTAAGCCACGTGCTCATTGTCATAATTGTTATATAATTAAACGGTTTAATGGGGCTTTTGATCAAATGCCAATATGCTAATGACCAATATTCAAGAATTGTCACCTACCCATCCTCTTGGTATAGTGGTCAGCGTAGCTGCCTACTGATCTAGAGTTCCTGGGCTCAGTTCCTTGTAGTACCATTGGTACATTTTTCCCTACGGTCACAATGGTCTGGTTAGCTAGGTTAAGTCAGTTTTAAGATTTCCAATGGCTCCACATCTTCATAATAACTATCATGACGTCATCTCATGGCAGGTATGACGTGTAGACAACCTCCCAAGGTATTCCGTGGACAACGTTCTGTTCCCCCAGAGCGACTGAAAGTCTACATACGGGGGCCTAACTATAGTCTTATTTTCGTAGAAAGAACATTAAAAGTTAATTACTAAAGTTACTAAAACAATCTTAATATCTTCATACATCAAGTTATGTTATCTACACCTGTCACTTTTAATGGATATTATCAATACTTATAAAATAACAGAAATAAAATAGAGAAATGTTTGTAATTTTGGCTGCAAAGAAATATTTTTGAATTTTTCTACTGTCCTTTCAACCAAAATCGGGGTATAGATACTGCATAACTTACGGTAAAATATGCCATAAGCTAAAAAAAAAGTCAACTATAAATATCCGACAAATAAATGGTTTTATAAAATGAAAGTTATCTTCCTTAACTCTTCGTTAAACACAACAAACAAACCTCCTCTGAGTGTTGCTAAAGATATCCGTCCTCGAATCCCGGATGTGGATTTAAAGTGGAGATTTTCTTTTAGCATAGTATGAGTGAAATATCATAATATTATAACCAGGAAATTCCAAGTGATAAAAGTTAACCTAACTGTGGGGAGAGGAGGTATCAAAGAAAAAACGTTGTTACCACACGGAGGAATATGTCGCTACTAAAGATCTACTTGTTCTTTAATCGTTGGACGATGGTTTTTTTTACACAGCTGCTTTAAACCTTATGGGAAGAGAGGTATCCTAATTGACCTTTAGTGGATATGATTAAATTGAGAAAGGTTAGAGTCGGGTATTCATCAAGAGGTTTCACATTAAAAGCTCCCTCTCTTAAAGCACAGCCTTATGCGTTATTTCCTCATTTGCGTGGAAGCATCCCCCTCATCTACAAACACCCCCATAGCCCCATTCTTTACCAGTCAGAAAATGTTAAAGAGAAAGTAAACAGGTTTTAGAACATAAAAAGTGTATTGAAGCGCAATTGTAACGCTGTTGTTAAAAGCACCTTAAATCTATAACAACAGGCTAACTAAATGCCACTCGCCTCGGTGGTTGCATGTTCTAAGACGTCACTCTCGTAAGCTGCACTGTTGATTACTGGGATATCTGTGTTCAAATCCCGGTCAGGTGTACTGAGGGTATTTTTTTCCCCGAAAAGTGTTTCTACCATTGCTTTCACGCAAATGCGGGTGTAGTGTCTTTGAATTAAACCTTCTAACACTTAACGCGTTGGCATGATTTGGATATATGCATATAAAGCCAATAGGTAGTCAAACATTGTTAAAAAAAACGTCTTAATGTCGTTAAAAGTGTAATAGTGAGACCAACAAAATTATGTTGTGAAGAAACATTCAGATTAGGAAAAGGGCCAACAAATTCCATCAAATTGTTTCAGCTGTAGGCCCAAGTACAGACAGACAGAAGGATAGATGGAGAGAATGGTCATATCCACTTTTTACATTCTCGTGACACCTCAGAGAAAGTAAGTATTGTAATCGTAAAGAAAAAATTGAATTAGATATTTTGAAGGATGTAGACTTTTTACAAACCCCTTAACTTAAATAAGTTCTCACAACGCCGTCCATGCATTTGTTTGTTTGCTACTGGGGCGAGAGCCTAAATAATGTTACTGGTCAGGCTGAAACTTTGTAATTAAGGCTTTCTTGAGGCTCCCCAACGGATTTATTAATTCTCTATTCTACCCAAAAATTAAGGGTGAAATTAAGAGCGAAAGTAGAAAAAACAGTTTTTTTTAAAAAAATTGGACTTTGATGACTTTGATCAAAATTCGTACTTAAGCACTGTTAACATTTAAAAAAGTACATATCATTTTATCATTAAAATGACTTTTAGGGTTCTTACCATAGCCGAAATCTCAAATTTTGATCATATCTGCGCAACTGTTTGAGATACGAAATTACTTTTTATTGCAAAGACGTAGCACTCTTAAAAAAAACTTGTGTTGGAAATAATGTTTTATAAACTCAATATTTGTTTGGTTATAAACATTAAAAAAAATAGAACTTTTGTAAATTTGCAGTTGAAAAGACACAGAACAGATAATGTTCCTGTAACAGTATATATTCTTTAATGTAACCTACTTATGCTCTTTAGTGAAATCAGATGTTCATTTTTTCCTTTTATGTTTCTATAGCAATGTATAGTAGCTCATTATCATATCTTACGAGATGAGAAAGCAAAGAATGAAAAATGCTCCTGTTTCCGCCATGCGAGTTTGTATGCTGTGTAAGTTATGTATCACTAGTTGTGTACACGTGTCTTCAGCAAGGACTCGTTCATTTAGATTTACAGGACAGGTCAATAGCTTATAAAGTCCTGGGATCACCCAAGAAACTACACACTGTTGTTGTATAACCTGTTCCTTCTATTAGTGTGATTACTATAGTTGTTTCTGAATGAACAAACTAAATGGCCGGAAATGACGTCGACGATTTGGTTGCAACTTGCAGGTAATTGGATATTTTCTTATGGCTTCCTCTTTGTTGTTAATCAGTGTCCTCTGAATGCTCTCCCGGTTATTTGATTGGTCTGAATCGACGGTCATGGTTGCCAATGAGATGAAGAGCTGCTATTTCACTGTGTAATGTAGACTGTGATTGTCACACGATGACGGATATATCCCTTTTCTGTTAACTTTGTGAACCGTTGTAAAGCGCTGCAGTCGATGAGTTGTTGACTTGATGGTTTCTTCAATTTCCTTATTTGTTTTCAGTCTTGTTTCGCATTATTTCCGAATGAAATGTTAAGGACTTTCTTACCTGTGACGTTGCAGCAGGCCAAGATAGAATTTCCCGTGTTTATGAATTTACGTTTTATTCAGTGAGTTTTAGATATATAACGTTGAAACCAAAACCATAAATTCTTAAATAATTCTAAAAATAGTCTTACATTGCTATGAGCATTTTTTTTTCTCTTGAAGTAGTTCTTTGTAAACGTATTTTTTATAAATCCTCTACAACTTAGGTTATTCGTTTTGGTCACGAAAATGGCCTGTAGGAATCTTCCTACCAAGATGAAGATTAAAAAAGTCCGTGGTAGCAACTGTCTATCTAGAATAGGAAACAAGTAAAAGGTAGTTTTAAAAAGAAAGTCAATGTTTTCAATAAGCAGATATTAAAGTTACTGTGTAAACTCGTCAGAGGAAGAGGGAAAGGGTTAACAGCACATAGACAAGAGCACTCTCTGGGTGAACTTCTCATTTTCTTCCCTCTCTTTCTATTTTTGACACTAGAGTGGGTTTGCTTGCGTCATCATAGGCTAAAAGGTGGAGCGATAGTGTGTTCGGGACCACTCTATCGGTCCACTAGCATTCAATTACATTCTTGTATACCTCCCGTATACTGCTTAAGTGCATCGAGTTAAGATGCAACCCACTTCGCCAAATAGCCTCGAACTCTTCAAAATAGGTACCGTCGTTAACGTAGATTAGTAGTAGAGCTGCAGTCTAAGGGTGGTACACAACAACGTTAGTGAATGCTTAGTGGACCGATAGTATGGTCCCGAACACACTAACCCTCCACCTTTTTAAACTATAATGATGCAAACAAACCCACGCTAGTGTCCACTAAGCACCCACTTAGTAAGAGTTGTTGGTTTGACATGTATATCTCTTTTCTTTTAATATCAGTTCGCCTTCTTTCCGTTTGCAATGTTAATGGACATAATATGAGTTAGCCTGAACTGGTCATTAGACGCGATGACAAAAACAAATTTTAACTATGTGGTTTATCATCCTCTCTCTAGACGAGTGTTTGTGAATTTACTTATCTATCAGCTTATATTAGAAGCAGTCAATTGCCAGCACTAACAATTGAGCACTCTATAAAAATATCCACTCAAGACTTTGTATTGAAATATTTCTTCTTTGCAAAATACGAGATGTGTTTTGTTAGTCAATCTAACGCGCATATTTTCCAAACACAAAGTTAAATTGACACAATATTTAAAAATAATTAAGTTAACATCATGTTCCTAAGCCGGCGCTTTTTGATAGATGCTGTCAAGTTGGACAGTTTTAAGCCAAAAATGTTGGTGACCTATTATAAGAGCTTTCTAGAACCTCCTATATGGCGAGCCGCTTTTACGAAGTAAGACAAACCAACAATATGGAAACTTCTTAGGTGTGAACTCTTGGAAAATTACTATACACTAATAGATTCCACTGAAAATAGAAATACACTACATTGGATATCATCTCTGAGGCAGCTTCGTTGTTTCTGTTGGGGAAAAAAAGTTGTCATTCTCTTGTTTTAGTGTGGTTAATCTTCTCTTAAATATACCTAAGACATGTTTTTCAACGCTAGTTCGTCGATGTTGCCAGTAGCTCCTTGTTATCCCCAGCACACCACCTCCTGACTTAAGGCATGGCGTGGAAATGCAGAGCCATGCGAAACAAACGGTTCTATCCAAGAATTTTTATAATTTTGCAATTTTTTTTCCGGAATGGTTTTTTCAAAAATAGAAGCATGTTTATTAAGTTATACTTTTCATATAAAAACCTCCTATATCATTTTATCAGTGATCAAATATCAATAAAATTGACATCTGTCAATAGAAAACTGCTGGATTCACAAAAAAAAAAAAAGTAAATGTAACAATTAATAAACACTGATACATTATCTTAGAAGAGGTTTCTAAGATATTAACATAAAAATTTCATTCGTTCTCAAGAAAACTGGTAATCGTATGATTTTTTTTCGCAAGACATGTTCGGTAGCTAGCGCCACCTACGGTTTCCGTGATCCGTCTGTTCTTGTTGGCGCGGAAGGATACTTTGGTCGGTTGTGAAACCACGCCACACCTTTCACCCTCCCGCCCACCATCCCACAAAATATGTTTTAGACTTGAACTCGACAGGGCCAAGGGCCTTAATAGAAAGTGAAGAGATTTATTATCAGTAGGGTTGCCAGACATTCCGGTTTTCCGGGACTGTCCCGTTTTTTTTTAGATAATGGTTCTGATTTCCCGAAAGACCACTTCGGGACACATGATTGTCCCGGTTTTTACCATTTTTGATTGTCTTCTCCTTCACTCCGCAATCGGTAATGTAGGAGGTCTATTAACATTATTTTTGTCAGGTTGGTATGCATAAGTATAACACATTTTGGTGAATTACCGTCTATTTTATAAGTTTAGTGATTACATTCTCTTTGAATTTGTGCGTCATTGCGTCATTGTAAGAATGTAAGTATACATGAAGGGATATGTTTGTTTCGTGGTTCTGAAATGTATTTATGTATTCAATTTAATGTATAGCACTTTGGCCTAAACATGCCAAAAAGACAGTGCAAGATGAAAGATGTGAAGTTTGATTGCAAATATGAGTAAGCTTTTAACTTTTGCCTGTATTTTTTAAATTAAATTATTAATGCTGCTGCTTTCTATTTTATAATATGTAAAGGGCATTTATGTTATGTATCATATAAATTAAAATTGTGATACTCCCCCCTCCCTGGTTTGCCCTAGAAAAATTCTGGCAACCCTAAGCAACAGACAACTGAACGAGAGAGAAGATAAATCTTTTTTTCCATAAGACCTAAAGTTACCTCAGAGGTGATTTTAGGTGTAGTCATCTTAACCAGGTGAAACCCAAATAACAAGTTTTGTACATTCCTATTACCATAGGAATAACCTTACCAGAAAACAAGAAAAGTTACTAGATCTACTTTTAATGTGGTCATACGCCAAGTTATGTGTCACTGCTGTCACTTTTTAGAAGATGATGTCAATACCTATAAAATAACAATAATAATATAGTAACAATGTTATCAATGTGTGCAATAGACAAAATGTTTGTATTTTCTGAAAGTTTCTTTTTATGAAAATTGGGACTTTGTAAATTCCATTGACATTTGAAAAGTATTGTAGATTTTATGGAAATATGCTGCTCAAGACTTTTATTTAATATATTTCAATTATTTTTTTCTGATAATTTAAAAAAAACAAGATAGTTACTAAATTCATACAAAAAATATCGAAAGAATTTTTTTTCTGATACACTTTTCTTTACCATTCATAGTTTCACAAAATAAAATATCTTCACAAGTTCACAAACTAACATTTGTTTTACACAAGGTTTCTTTCTTTTTATGTGTAAAAAAAGTATACATCTATAGAACCACAAAAAAAAAAACTTGGTCGGTGATTATTCTACTGAGTAGTTGAAAAAAAAAGTGTAGAAAGAAGGTAAATGAATCGCAACTAATTCGAAGAGTCGACTTGAATGTTTTGGCAAGTTCCCCTGCGTGTATATAGGCCAGCTGCAAGGTCAATGCCAAACTTCTGTATTTACCTTTCGTCGGTGATGGGAGAGGATAAATAAAATCCCAAATGTCAAAGTTTGGAATGGATTCAATTTTATCAAGAAATAACCTGCTCGTAAATTTAATTGTAAAGTAGTTGTTTTTTCAATATCATCGTTTCTTCAAATTCGATTGCAAATAAGTAAACAACAGCAACAAGGGCTGGCTGATATATCGCCAGTTAGATATTGCGTTTAGATTAAATATTGATAAAACCTTTCACAATCCACGAGTTTGTTGTTTACTGGAATTGACACAAAACCAATTTCTATAACCCTATACATAAATAGACTTGTAAACATATTTTAAAAGTTGACATTTTCCCTCTTAAAAGTACAAAAATTCACATATTTCTGATGATCATTAAGAGGTAAATGTCCGGGAAACGAAAGGTAAATGTTATAGAGCGTAGAATGGATTGTATTGTCATTTGTATTTTTCTCCTCCTCTGTTTGTTCTCCTAATGCTGGACAGATCCACCCAGGAACGTTATAAACCAACTTGGTTTCTGGGCGTTTGGGAAATTTTTGCTTGACCATTGTAGCGCCTTAAGTCATGAACTTTAGAAAAGTAAAAATAGGAAATGGAACGACTTGTCTATTATTACAATATTGCTCCAATCGGTTCCACGTCATGTTCGTGAGATTGGCAACCTACATTACTTCGACTGAGATATGAAGTAGGTGTAACTGTTCTCACGCTCGAGTAAGTCACGCGCGCCAATGACACCACAGATTTGAAATAATTCTTATACAATACATTTTACTAACAAGGGGCCAAACTAACGAAGCGCTGAGATGCGTTGTAGACGTTCCAAAGTCCTGCTTTATTTAAGAAGAGGTTGGATTTTTGGCGTGTTTCTACATTTCCCTATAGGATTAAAACATTTACATTTTCCAGTTTTCTTTAGTTAAATAAAATATTGAAAAGGTTAAATTATATTTTTTCAAGGACGCTTCATGCAAAACTTTACTGTCCTGAAATCAAAGTAAATACCTAACAACATAGATCTAGCTTCCCTCGAAAAATAAAGTCACTTTTTAACAATGTCAAAACAGAACATTCTAAGATAATTTAGGATTGTTTTAGTGGTTTAGATGGTTCAGAACTGATATTACTATAAGAAATACAGCAGTGTGAGGGTCACAACAGAACATTTCTAAGATAATAGGGGATTGTTTTAGTGGTTTGGAAGCTCCAGAACTGACATTACCATAAGAAATACAGCAGTGTGAGGGTCACAACAGAACATTATAAGATAATTGAGGATTGTTTTAGTGGTTTTGAAGCTCCAGAACTGATATTACCATAATAAATACAGCAGTTTGAGCAGAGCCGGTCTTAGAATATTTGGGGCCCCCTGCGAACTGTAGAATGTGAATCCCATATACATTTTTTTTATAAAAGATTAGAGCAGTCCAATTACATAACACAAAAGATAATATGAATCAGACTAAACAAAAAATATATTAGTGTAGGAATATCTTTTTATGATCTTGAAAATAAAAAGAGGATGTAAGCTTGAACTAATTATTTAAAAAGAGACTATTGAGTTACCTTTTGTTTTGGGATTGAATAGATCAAATTAAATTCCTGATTTAAACTTGAGTATAAAGCTTGAAATTAAAACTTTAATCAATGAATAGTTTTTTTTAAATAATCTTTTCATATAGATATTTTGAAAAACCACAATCAAAGAGAAATTAAAAAACCACAGGTGATTTGAACTTATGGCTGTTTAAATATGTTGTTCCAGAACTTAGCTTGTATTTCAAAAGGGTAGTTCACCCTCTTAAGACAGCATTACCATAATGTAAGGTTGGATAAAGAGGGTAATTAGACGAAAATATTTCATTTTCAATATAACCAACACACTATTGTCCAAAAGAAAAATACCTGCTATTATGTAGCATCATGGACTGACAGTCACTGGTATGAAGCCAATAAAACATTCTACAAAGCTGAGTTGTTCTATCCTTGCTCACATCCAATGTTTAGTCCTTGATATCCTCTATATAAGGGTGGCCCGGGGTAAATTTTGTGCCCAGGTGGAATTTATTTTGCGTCCCTTATGTAACCAGTGGATGATATAGTCAATTCACCATAGGAGTGGCTATAACTGACAGCTAGTAAGTAAAACCTGCCAGATCTACTCTCATGTAACAATTAGATAAACCAAATAATCTGCAAGACCATATATTTATTTGTTGTCACTTTTGGCAGTCAAAACGTTGACAAAAATAATTTATTTTTAATTTTGTTTTATTTTGACTGTGCTTTAAATCTTCTGCTAGATGTCAGCTACCACAGTTCCCATGGCGACTGGACTCTGTGAAAATATGAAAATAATTCCCAAACCTAACATTATTTTGTAGAAAGTGCTATCTTCAATTTTGTATTATAAGTTTAACTAACACTTTGACACTATAATCGGTTTACGTTATAATTGCAAAAACAAACCATTTTAGAGTGCCGTTTTTTCAAGATGGCAAATGTAATATAGCCTTTTGAGAATAGTACTAAATTCTAATTTACAACCCATAAAATTATATTAATATGTAAAATGTCATGTTAGTATCAAAACGGGAACGATTATAACTGCACTATTACGTTTAGGTTATGTTAGGTTTGGAGTTGTTAGGCTTAGGGATTATTTTAATATCACTGCCACATTACGTTAGGTTAGGCTAAGCTCTGTTTGGCACCACCTCGAGTCAGTGCCGCGGGTAGCCGCCCAGTTCACACGGCCCTCAAACCACCCCGCCTCTATAGGTGTACCGATTTGGGTACCAATTAATTGTAACAGAGTGATTATTTGTGTATCAGCAATGAACCATAGTCGGTGATTATCATGCGAATTAATCTGGGATTTTTCTTAATATTCAAATTTGTAGCACAAACTAACACGAATAACTAAAGGTAAACACAAGTAACGCGCGGACCCGATTTTAATATACGTTATGTTTACAACATTACACTCAACAGTAATTAAAATAAAGAGAAACGAGAAACGTGGCCTCAGAAGAGGAGGAGGCATGAGTGACGAGGCCTCAGTAGTGGAGGAGAGATGAGCGAAATAGCCTGGGGAAAGGAGGAACAAAAAAATGGCAGACACTTATCGAACAACTGGTGTTGTAATTAATTTAATTTTACTGCTCTCATATTTTTTCTATCTTTTCATTTACTTATTTAAACGATTTAAAAAAAGGGCTAGCTTTGGTGCCCCTAATTCTTGGGGACCCCCTGCGTACGCCTCACTCGCATATGCCAAGAACCGGCCCTGGGTGTAAGGGTTACAACAAAATATAGCACAGACCACTAACGTTGCCTGAGTTTACCCATCACATCACCGAAAATTGTCATTGTTTTTATCAATAGTTGGTGCTCCATGTGTGCCCATACGTGTATTTGGGCTGTAACGTGAGGCCCTTTAGAGAACTAATGTGACAAGTCAACTTGAGTTCGTCAGCCCGTCCCCTATTAATAATCATAACGCAACCAAATAATTTTTCAAAACATTTAAATTTTGTTCCATTTAGAGTTAATTTGTGTCCTAAAATGTACATTTGTTCTTGAAGATTAGTATTCATAGAGAATATTTATTGTGACAAACTAGCTTTAAAAACTCAAGTTGGCTCACCACGTGTTCTCTAAAAGACTTTTTTTTAAATAAATTGTACATGTTTATGCACATATGAGCAAAAACATATTGACCAAAACAATGTGCAAATGTGTATGGCAAACTTAAGCCTGTGCGAGCCTTTGAAATTTTTAATACAAATCCAAGTCTTTCCAAGATTTGGATTCGATATTTTGAATTTAAATATTGGAAGATTCGATTCGAGATTTGAAATTTCAATTACATCTCAGATTTTAATTCGATGGGTTTATCTCAAAATTCAAATCTATAATTCAAGTTTACTTGACAAATTAACATAATCAGACCGGAAACTGGTTGCGTGGTTGAGTGGAGCTTCTAGCCGTAAAGATAGGACAATTGTTTGTGACAGTGAATATCCTGCCTGTAGGCTACTGTGATTAAAAAAGTAGTGTGATCTATATTTGATTTTTCACTTTTTGAGATTAGTGCAATTTATTTCAATTATTTTTATAATCCTAAAATGTTGCTCAACATTTATTGAAGTATTTTATTATTGAATTGGATTCGGGAACTTAACATAGTAAAATATTAAACACAGTTTTGATTTTAAACATAATCACAGTAACCCTAAAATCAATTATTCGATTCAGATATGAATATATATTTTAAAATAAAATATTTTATCCATTTTATTTAAAGCATAGGATTCAACCAAGATTCGATTCGATCAAATGAATTTAACATAAGATTTGATTTGAACTTGACATGATTTTTTTTTATGCATGAGATTCGATTCGAAATTGAAAATTATGGATTCGAACACGCTTAGATTGATCATAAACCTATATTTTGTAAAGGCCATTGACATGATGCGATCGTAATGAGATTAGAACACAGCCTCGTATGACCTCTATTTTAAATAACAACGGGAACTATTACAAATTGTAATTCTCTTGAGAGACCACTAAGGAGGTACTTGGCTTGACTCTATAATTACACGGCTGAGTAGAGGGGATGGGGGAGAGGGTAATCTTGTAGTACAAGGGGAAGTCCGTTCGAACACTTGTTGAAGCAATTACACAGTCTGTCGGAACATGACATTCCTGGAATTACTCCCCGGACCTTCTTCATGTGTTGTTGTTGGTCTTCTGGCACTTTCACGCCCCACCGCCTCTCTCCCTCTTCCCACAACTCACACACACAAAACTTTTATCTTATATCACTGTCCTCTACTTAATTGTGGATTCACACGCTCGCCAAAAAAAACAAGCACAGAGAAGAAAGGTGGTCACGTGGTGAGCTCTAATCCAATCAAAAGATTTCCTCCTTATCGGCGCGAGCTGTTCCATTAAAGTTCAAATCATTTCTACTTCATCCACTCTGCCTGAGATCTTCAGCTCTCAGAACCAACCATCTCAAATCAGTGAGCATGTGCATATTATGACAGCGCATGAGCTATTTAGCCAGAAGCTAGCAGACAGCATCGTTGGTTGTTGCGAGGAGGTTTAAACTAACCCGTTAATGTAAAGCGTGTGTATCGATGTACTAGATTGTTCCACGACACAACGTTATAATTTGAAAACATACATCGGGAAAATTATTTGAAATATATGTTTATCCACCAGAAAATAATATATGTTGATAATCAGCGTTGCAATGCGCCATGTGTCAACATACAACATGTGAAATGTTGCGCTACTCTAGCAGAATCTGTTCTCTTACTTTCGGAGACCATGTGAAACAAGCTTAAGGCTGTGACTACCCTCTCTGGTGGTGTGTTGAGCTCTCAATCCCTCAAAATTGATGACGTTGGTAATCTGATACAAACTAGTAGGCCTACTTTCTTGCCATCCCGTTGGCTGAAATACTTGGTTGTATAATCAACTGGGAGACTGGTTGACTGGCAGATAAATCTGGCACAAGCATAGTTTTCCAAGAACTTGATTAAATAATAACAGCAATGAACACAGGGCTATGATATATGTAGACGTTTCAAGTTAGACCTAACTGGTACACCACAAATAGCAATGTGAATCTAGCTACGCTGACCCAAAACATATTTTGTTATTTTAATTTTCTATTGTGGACCTCGGTGGTCTTGGTGCAAAGTTCTCACCTATAGACCCGATGTTCGTGGGTTCGACCCAGCTTGGGTCAATGGATTTTCCCTAAGCGATAAAATGCATAGCACAACTTCCTTCGGATGGTAAGTAATGCCGTCGGTCCCATGTCGATTGTGGCATGTAAGGAACCCTGGAAGGTATATGACAATACCTTTCCTGGAAAAATTGGTAGCTTCTTTAACTCTCTCATAGAAATTCTCGTGTTCTGATATAATCATTCGGTTGAGATAGTGCATTTTAAATACATAAAATAAATTAAATTTTCTACTGATCCTTTATTTATATGGTAATGGTCTAGTTTTATTTTTTATGAATGTATGCACAATCCTTTATCTCAATAAAACATTGAAAAACCGATTCGTCAGGTATTGTGCTGTAATAAATTAACATCGAAATAAATCAGGTTTCTTGATGGTTTTTCAGGCACTCTTCGCACCAATATACTTTCATTTTGGAGAACGTTTCAGTTGTAGCAGCTGTCCAGAGAATATCAGTTGTGAGAAAACCTAAAATAAATAAAAAACTAAATGGTACGGAACTTAGCACGGACTTTCTCACTCCATTGTTTAGAAATAGAGATATTTACTCAAAACTCGTAACACAGTATATGTGAAACGAATGATAATTATATGCTAGCAAACCCGAGAAAAAATTGCACTATACTTACGCAAAACATTTTTGACTCTCAATTTTAAATTTTATAAATCTATTTTTAAAGAATTAAAGTCCTCATTTATATATTTGGGCCAATAAAAAATATCGATATTGGATCCCCAAGGGTCAATACTTTGTTTCCAAATTTAGAATTCAGGTTAAAATTTTCGTTATTTTATGGAGGGTTGCACATCTTATGGTTATCGCATTACTATTAAATTTCTCTTTTATAAATTTAGACCAATAAAGAGGGTAAATATTGACTATTGTGTTTAAAATGATATACAGAGATTATGGCTGTAAAAAAATTTCCCTTAATAGGTTAAAGGAAAAAGAACATGAACTTTTTGAGGGACCTACTAATATTTACTTACTCTATGGCATAAGAGAATTATTATTGCGTTAAAACTTAAGTAGTGTCTCATCACAACTAAAGTTCACAAAATTGTATTATTATATTTGCCAATATCTCAGAAACTATTGGTTTTACAAAAATATATTTCAAATAAAAGTTATTTTATTTTCAATAGTACTACAATTTTACAATGACAAGTTATTTAGTATCTCAAATAGTTGGGGAGATAAGGAAATTTTCGCTTCTGTAAATTACCCTAAAAGTCATTTTCATAGGAAAATGAAAATGTCAATTTTATTTATAATCTTAATCAAAGCCTGAGAATTTTTTTTTCGCTCTTTACTAAATTATTATTAATTTTTGGATTAGACAGACACAGAAAGATGGTATTGAAAAAATCACTTTTTAGGGATTGGGGGGGTCATAAAATGTCAACATCCATTAACATCTCAGGTTGGGTGTTTTTTACGGTCGCAGTACTTGACCTTCAATTTTAGAAATGTTAAAAAAATATACATATTTGGGTTTAGCTTGAAAATTATTGGTTTTATAAAAGTAAGTATCAAGTAGAATATTTGTATTATAAATAGACTTAAATATTTTCAATAATAAATAAGCTCATATCTCAAAATAGTTTAGGAGGTGTGATAAAAAAAATTAGAATTTACGTGCCAGATCAGAACCCTTAAGGCGATTGACCCTTTTCATTTGGCGTGGAAATGCATAGCCATGGGAACAAACGGTTCTCTTCAAGAATTTTTATTATTTTGCAATTTTATTTTCGGAAACGATTTGTTCAAGAATCGAAGAATTTTGATTAAGCTATACTTTTTAAACACACACCTCCTCGGTAGTTTCAACATTGATCAAATATTGATAAAATTGACATTTTTCAATAAAAATTGCCGGCTTCATAACACAAAAGAAGAAAATTAAGCAATTAGTAAACATTGATGCCTTATGTTAAAAGAGGTGTTGAAAATATTAACATAAACATCTCACTCGTTTTCGATAAAATTGATATTTCCAAACGTATAATTTTTCCACAATACCTGTCCGGAGCTAGCGCCATCTACGGTTTCCGTGATCCATCTGTTTTTATTGGTGCAGAAGGAGACTTTGGTCAGTTGTGAAGCCACGCCACTCCTTTCACCCTCCCATCCTCCATCCCACAAAATAGGTTTTAGACTTGCACTCGACAGGGCCAAGGGCCTTACAGACACTTTGCCGAAAAGATGAGAGTGGCCTTTTTGTTTATAATACTGACAAATCCTTAGAAATGAGATTTAATCATAATCCTTGAAGCCCTTCAGTAAACTACCCTTAATTTTAAGGTTAGATATCCAATTCCATTAACACCTCGGAGCAACCCTATGTAAAGCCAAGATACCAAGTTTTAGCCTAATCGGTTAAATAGTTTAGGCTCTAGTCCGAAGTACAGACAGACGAGACGGACAGACAAATAAACAGACGGAAATTCAAAAACAACTTTTTAGGATTCGGGGGGTCATGAAACTTTGAAATTCATCAAAATCTTAAGTCCAATTTTTTTGACGATCACAATAATTTCTCTACCTGTAAGATATATAATATAATATTTAGCACCGTGTCTTACTACCCGTTCGGGTTATGCGCTTTAAGTACTAATTACTCTAATGGTTTAGGAATTGGGAAAATTGAATTAGAGGAAGTGAACCCGCATGTGCGTGGAGGGAGAATGGAAAACCATTTAGGAAAAACCACCCCAGTTCACCCGACCGAGATTCGAACCTCGATCTCCCCGTCCTCAGCAGTCGAGCTCAACACGACAAGCGCGTTAGCCAACTACGCCACCGAGGCGGGATACCTGTAAGATAGCTGCGTCTTCCTACCCCCTGTTTGGTTATATCAAACTATATTATTAATTCAATTCATTTAATAGATATAAGAAAGGTAGAATTTTGGGAAACCAATAATGGTATTGAAATCTAAGTAAATAAGCGTCAAAAGTAATTTACTGTAGGCGTTTTGCAGTGAAGAAATCTAAAAATCTAAAAGACAAAGAACTTTTGTATTTAGTTTAATTAGGAATGGAATGGGACGCAAGAAAAGGCCAATGTTTTGCAGTTTTTATGGCAAAACCTTTTTTTGTAAAAAAATAATAATATATTGCTTCAGTAGAAACATAATAGTTTAATTTTCTTCATATGTTGATATCAACAGTAACTGAATATCTTTCATGATCGTGGTGGGATTATCTAATAAACTCTTTAAAGGAAGAGAAAAAGTTGTCATTAAATTCTAGAACATCCTTGACAGATATTCAAGAAATTATTTAAGTCACTATGTGAAGAAAATTAAACTCTATGTTTGTACTGGAGCGATATTTTATTTATTTTGGCAAACATAAAAATGTTTCGCAATAAAAACTGCAAAAACACTGGCTTTTCCTCGCGCCCCCTTCCATCCCACCTTAAATACTGGTCAAGTCAAATGGCATCAGTAATATAGTATAATTGGAAATAAGTTGAGGTAGGGGGGAGGTGGGTTACAAGAAGCTCTGCAACTGACCATACACTACTTACACTCACACATGTACGAAGGTAAAGTAGTGTACTGTAAATTGCACGGGACCAGCAACAAGCCAACTGAGGTTGAGGAAGGTCAGACGGCCTTGAAAGAGGATGCTTATTAGTTTCCTTCTTCTTTGTCCGCACCTCCTTCTTCGTAATGTAGTATTCCTTTTTTATATTCTTACTATGCCTTTAGATATACTTTATATATGGTTTGTCTTTCATCAGTTACATGACTTGACCAGGGGGAGAGAAGTATCGGTATTTTACTCATTTCTTGTGTCGGAATGAAAATATCGACAATTTACTCTTTCTAGATTCGATAACTGTATTTAGCGTTATTGAAAGTTTTTCATCATAATATCATGTGTTTAGTGTGTGTGTGTGTGTGTGTGTATGTTTATAAGTGTTTAGTTAATTAACCTCAATCAGCAGGTCCAGGGTTTTGATAACCTAAAAATGACCCATATATCCTAAAAAATTGACTTCAAATTTACAACAAAAATATATATATACAAAAATCGTAATAAGTGCACATACATACAAACTCTTTAAACATAGAAACTAAAAAAATATGCATGCAATCAAACGTCTAAACTCTTGCATCCTGCTTAATAAAACATTAATTTTATATAAAAAAAAGTCCCCTTCCAACGCAACCCTCTTTACCTTAATTGTAGTCTCACCAGAAATGTGTAATACCTCCTTCAGAAGTAATAGCTACCCCTCCCAACGCAACCCTCTCCAACCTAGTTGCAATCTCACCAGGAATATGTATTTTACAACCAAACAAGCAAAGAGGATACAAAGATCATTCCCTACATTATCTTCTCATTACAACTGTGCAATGGAAACATTATGTTTGAGTTATCCTGAATTTATGAAATATTGATACTGTTGAAAATATTCTTATTCAAGTTAGATGCCTTTAAACGACTCAAAAATACCTGAAAATGGCTAAAAAAAATAATTAAGCAAACAAAGATAATATTACTTAATACTTCTAAATGGCCTATAAAATATACATTTTCCCAACCAGGGGAACACGAATAGAGTTTATGTAAGTATGAGCAATGCATGTGATGTACCAACAATATATATGACTTCTTATAAAAATCCAACTCTACAGTAATCAGCATGGCAAAAGCTAAATGTTAATTAATCAATTAAAATCTACGACAGTGACGGTTTGAACGGACAAGAGTTTGGTCATAAAAAGATGTTTTGTTTAGGTTGGATATTGACAAAACTTTAAACAAGTACACGAGTTTGATTGTTTACTGGAAAGAATACAAAGCTATATTCGACGATCCACTACTCTAATTAATCGTTGATGATAGGCAACTAGGCTCCTCTCCCCTCACATGTAGACGCACGTGTGTATGTGACGACGCAGTATCAGAAGGCAGCGTGTGTCGTATCGGCCGGCGCTATATTTAGCCGGTTACGGCATCGGCTGAGAGGCAGCTGGCAGTCTTGGCTGCTTCTTTGAGCCGTTATCAGCAGCCGTTACGTCGTTTCAACTGGGGGCTCATATATTTCTAATAAATAAGACTGAGAAGCTACCATTAAACAACCAATTCTGTTTGGCTGAATATGACTTGGGTAGTGACTTTCTTCCTTAGACAAAAACAAGTCCAACGAATATTATTAATTTTGGTAATTATGTTCTAGCTAAAAAGGGTTAGTGAAGTATGTGTGAAAATTATAGGTATAAACTGAATATCACACAAACGTCACAAAGACCTGCTCGAAAGAGACATGTAGAGCCTATTGATCACCATTGATTCATGTGAGGTTCTTACCGAGCCATTAGGGGACAATGTGATACACCTAGGGAATAGGGGACTATGTTATAGACCCAGGGACTATAGAACAATGTTATAGACCAAGGGATTAGGGGAATATGTGATAGACCCAGGGACTAGGGAACTATGTTATAGACCCAGGGACTAGGGGGCTATGTGATGAACACAGGGAATAGGGAAATATTTTCTAGACCCAAGGACTAGGGGGCTATGTGATGAACACAGGGAATAGGGAACTATGTTATAGACCCAAGGGCTAGGGGACTATGTTATACACCCAGGGAATATAGAACTGTGTTATAGACCTAAGAAATAGGGGACTATGTTATACACTCAGGGAAAAGGGAACTATGTTATAGACCCAGGGACTAGGAGACTATGTTATAGACACAGAGACTAGGGAACTATGTGATACACCCAGGGACTATAGAACAATGTTATAGACCAAGGGATTAGAGGAATATGTGATAGACCTAGGGACTAGGGAACTATGTGGTGGACAAAGGGACTATAGAACTATGTGATAGGCCCAGGGATTAGGGGAATATATGATAGATCTAGGGACTAGGGAACTATGTGATGGACACAGGGACTAGGGATCTATGTTATAGACAAAGGGACTAGGGATCTATATTATAAACAAAGGGACCAGGGAACTATGTGATAGACCCAGGGATTAGGGGAATATATGATAGATCTAGGGACCAGGGAACTATGTGATAGAGCCAGTGACTAGGGGCTTTATGTGATACACCTAGGGACTAGGGAAGTATGTGATTGACACAGGGACTAGGGATCTATATTATAAACAAAGGGACTAGGGAACTATGTGATAGACCCAGGGACTAGGGGCTTTATGTGATACACCCAGGGACTAGGGATCTATGTTATAAACAAAGGGACTAGGGAACTATGTGATGGAGCCAGTGACTAGGGGAATATACGATTGCTCATATCTCGTAATTCCTTGTGGCTCAATCTTGTTTTTTAATTTGTGTTTACTAATAGTTATTTTCCTCGTGCTCTCGTTCGGGAAGCATCAGGACATGTTCTCGGGCAACTACGTCGGCTGATTGAACTGTTGGCAACTCTACAACCTAATGTTCTCAGTAATTAGTTCACGCTAACAAACTCGTAACTGATTAGTACTTAATATAGCCTCTGAGTTAGATCTAATGAATAGGACATAGGTCAGATTTGCTCACCCAAAAACTTGGTTTTATTTAATTAAGAACAGACTATCTCTCAAAGAGCATAACAAAAAATAAGAAACATCCTCTTGTTACTGTCTGATTTGTAATGGAAGGAACTTTTTTTAGCAGATATAAAAGCCACTATAACATTTATCATATATTCATACGTAAAGTTATATGATCTACCACTGTCACTTTTGATAGATTTTGTCAATGCCTCTAAAATAACAATAATAATAGCGATAGTAAAGTGTTATTAATGTTGGCCGTAAAAATATATGTTTTTTAATTTTCAAACTGCTATTTTTATCAATAATTCTAATACAGGAATACATTACAAAAGGTCTGATAGAAAAACAGATGATTAAATTTAAATGATCATTTGTGGGTTGATTTATTGGATATAGTCATTTTAAATCATATTTTTATTTCCTATCGGTCTCTCGTAGAAAAGAAGTATTGTTTTCTTTAAAATAAATTGTACTCAAGAATTTGATAAATGTCGACGTTTCGTGACCCCCTGCCATCTGTCAGTGTGTTTGTACCTCGGTCTAGAGCCTAAGACATTTTACTGATCGTAGTAAAACCTGGTATTTAGACTTGTTATAAGGTTCTCCCTAGGAATTTTTGGAATTAGGCAAAGTATATGAAAAAAAATCGATTTTCTCGAAATCCGCTCTAACGATTTTGATGAAACTTTGTATTCAGCCACTATTTAACACTACTGTACGAATAAAATAGCAGCTTTCATTTTTAGTTGAAAATTATTTTAAGGTTTGGCTTACTTTAATTCAACAGTAATTTACAATTTTGACCAAATCTCCACAATTATTTGAGATAAGAAATAACTTATGATTGTAAAGTTGTAGTATTATTAAAAAAAATTGTATTATTTGAAATATATCTTTATAAAACCAATCATTTCTGAGCTATAAGTAAATAATTTTTTTTTAATTCGGGTCTTCGAAATATGAAATTAATGTTTGTATTCTTTGATGGACAAAGATGTTCCTCTTGTCTCAATATTTCTGTGACACACTATATTATTTAATTTATTCTCCTTGGTGAAATGTTTCTGCAACAATATATTATTTCGTTTCACAAATATTACGAGTTTTTAGTAAACTAAATGTTTCTCTTGCGATGCACAATACCATTAGTTTTTTTGTATAGCATTTTTTTTCTACCCGTACAGGTTACCCAAATATTTACACTAATAAAATAGTGGTGATGAAGGTGTAATTAATAGGAAATACACCCGCATTTACTTGGATGAAAACCGTCACCAGCAAACTATAATAAATGAACCTGACACCTTAGCCCCACCGATGTCCCTTCCCGGCTCCTTTTAATGGCTTAAAATGAAGAACTGTTCTCTTGATAATGAGTAAGCTTTATACTGCGATTTAAACTGCTTTAGGATCCGCGTGTTGGGTAGGCTGGGGAGCATAGTTGCCAGATAGCGTTCGTTCGTGCTTTACTACTATGCAAGCATACTCAGTGACTAAAGAAATCTGGCAACGTGCCTCGGTTGCTATGACACCTACCCTTCCCGGATTGGTAGAGCATGTGACGAACCTCCATTCCACACTCCAAATGCGCTGACCTCAATCCTAAATTAGTTTAAAGTGCAGTATAGCACGCTTCAGTGGCTGAATGGTCTAAGGTGCCATTCTCGTGTTAGACTGACCTGCCGATGACGGTGATACCTGTGTTAGGATCCTGGCAGGGTCTAATGAGGGTAGTTTTCCAAATATGTCCACGCAAATGCGGGTATATATCTCTAAAATTCTTCCTTCCTCAACCCTACCCCATTAGCCTAATAAAAATATATGCTTGTAACCTGAACGGGTAGTAAGACGTGGTGATAACAAAAATAGAAAAAATAACGTTAGGTGACGTCATTGGTTTAAATTCAACTATTTTTTTTTTGTGGAGGAATAGGATTATATTCCAAATAAACGAGATGATTAGCTGCTTGAAATATTATCATCATTTATCTTCTTTTTTTTAATGTTGGTCGCTTTAGAAAAAAAAATTGAATCCGATTACATTCGTTAATTTTTAATTATTTTAATAAGATATAATTGGTGGGTTTTTTATTTAACTTAATCAAATAAAGAAAAAAAAATTCTTGTTTTCTTCAAAGCTTTTGACCCCAAGATTATGATGAATAGGTGGCCGGGGTTCAATCCTCGGTCCCGGCACAGATTTATCTGATTACCAAACCCTTCCTTCACCTCTGACAAGACATCTTGTGAATGTGGGAAATGCCAGGCCTCCACCGTGGTTCGGATTCCACGTTAAACTGTAGGTCCTCCATTTCATATCACAATCACCCTACCATTACACATTAGCGTAAGTGCGTATAATCCGAACGGGTAGTAAGACAAGGTGCTAATAATAATAATAATAATAATAATAATAATGTAATTACCAAGACACAAATTTAGGTGTTTATTAATTTTAACATCGTAATGTTGTAAATTGCGAGTGACAACGATTATAGCAACATGTTTTGATGGGTTAGTAAACAATAGGACATAAGTGCTGATGGTCAGAATGTCTTGTCAGCATTCCTCATGGCAATAATTTCAAATTGCGGTACATTATGGTTATATTTTAGAGATACTCGGGGCTGACAATCTAACAATGAGTATAAGAAGTCACTCTGCTTGTTTTTGGGGCTGCGTGGGTTAGGACGCTGAATCATTGAGTACGTGGGCTGGAGGGTTACCATCGTACCCAGGGTACTGTTTTTTTTTCCGTGTAGGATCACCTACACCTAATTTCATTGCTGAGGGAACTGCACACTCACTATTGAGCAACAGCATTGTCATTCTTTTGTTTTCCTTGATCAGTCTTACTTCGAATGAATATCAAATTTGGCAATGCTGGGCTGTCATTGTTGCCAGTAATTGGTGCTTCTTCCTCCAGCCCAATCGTAAAGTTACATTAGTCTCTCTCGAGTTCCTAATAACTAGCTCAAAAACACTAACTAAATAAACACTCATATTTTATTAGTACTCTGTGTAGAAAAATATTTGTTATTGGTCATGTTAAATTAAGATTTTGTGTGTACGTGTTGTTTGTGGAATTATAGTTTTATGAGGTGACCTGGTGGTCTAGGGTTAAGGTGTCAGACTTCTATGCTGGCGGCCGAGGTTCAATCCTCGGTCCCGGCAAAGATTTATCTAATTACCAAACCCTTCCTTCCCCTCTGACATTACATCTTGTGAATGTGGGGAATGCCAGGCCTCCAACGTGGTTCGGATTCCACGTTAAACTGTAGGTCCTCCATTTCATCTAACAATTACCCTACCATTACACATTAGCGTAAGTGCGTATAACCCGAACGGGTAGTAAGACGCGGTGCTAATAATAATAATAATAATAATAATATAGTTTTATGTGAATATTAATATATTTATTTGGATAATAGTGTATGGTTAACAGTTAAAATATAACACAAATTATGTAATCTCCGGCTTTTTACAAAAATTATATTCCAAGAGGAAAATATAAAGTAGTAAAGAAAGGACAATGGTGTTAAAAGTCTACACCTATTTTCATTAAAACGGAACTTATTTAGTAAATCAAGCGGCAATGCAGACTTCAGAAGTTACAGGTGTATCTTATAAGTTAGTAAGTAATATCTGTTAAACAAGAATTCAATACTAATGGAAAGTAACTGACACCAATGAAAAAAGGAAATAGCTGCACTAAAATGAAGCATTTGGATAAATATGACACTTTTACTAAAGCAACAATTCGCAGATAGGTTCATTCACTTTACCTTAACAATGAATTACCTAACCTAAAGAATATTAAAGCTTTGATTGATATTGTTAGTGACCTTCCTAATTTTCTGATTAAGAACAAGTAAGAATGTAATTTATAGCATTTAGTATAAAAATGCATGTTGTAATATATTTGTTTGTATATTAATTATGAGGAAAAAAGCTTTATACATAAAATAGTTTTAAGCATAATTACGTGGGGAATAGAAAATGTTAATAAACTTCAATCTTGAAAAAAATACGATTGTGAATATAGTTAATGTTTCTAGAAAAAGCTGTGCACCGATAGGAAATGTTTTTGCCTGTCAATTGAACCCCCCAACCTCTCCATGCCGAATTGTTTACAATGAGAGGTTTCCAAATAAACCTTCCCCCCACACTTCCCAACAACCGAAAGCTAAAAGGTTTGACAACAGATAACAGAGAGAGAGAGCGAAGATAAATCTTTAATCCATAAGACCTACAGTTACCTCAGCTATGAAATTAGGTGTAGAGTGTCAGTCAGGTCATTGGTTAAGCATTCCTTATTATTCTTAATTCTCTCACGAGCTCCTAAGTAAAGTATTTTATATCTTCTTAGTAACTTATTAATAACATCACATTTTGTAGAAGTGCAAAGTAGTACAATAAACCCTGAAAACCAAAGCCGTCCATAAATTACGAATCTACACACATATATCCGGTCACTGTCCCCATCCTTGGCCGCAACCCATCCTGGGCCGCAACCCATCCTGACAGTTAAGGGCCCACGAGACGGGGGTGTGGGGGTGGTGGGGATGTTGATAGTTTAAACCAACAAAAAACAAAAGAGTTGATTCTACAATTTTGTATAGCCCCGGGCAGAGGTTCAAAACGGTTTGATGGATTTTTTTTTCAAACATGACATTAAGGTGTTATATGGCTATATATTGAGACTTTTATTTTTATTTTGACATTAGCCATTAAATAAATAGAGGTTTACTGAGGAGTGATTTTTAAAAATCCCAAATATTTCGAAAGTGGTTCTATTGATTTTGTTTAAAATGAATATCTGTGGAGTGTTTGACATGATATATAAAATTATATTATACTGGTTTTTCGCGGGGTTGGAGGAGGGAGGGTATTCGTTGAACTGTATTTTACCGATAACTAACGTTTTACAAATTTGAAATATTTTAAAAATGGCTCTAACAATTTAACTCAAAATGAATAACGGATAATTTTTTACAATATAAATAATTTTTATATCTTTGTTTTTGTTTGAAAAAAATATTAATATTTTAAGGGGTAAGGTGGTATTTGGGGTGTAAATGAGGAGGGATACGTACACGAGATGGGATGTTTACATTCTTAGTTCACACGATCGAACCCCAAACTTCCGGGCTAGAGTCAGGAGTGTGGACCACTGCACCAATCCCTACCGGTTGTAAAAATAAAACGTTATTAATTTACGGTCCATGTACAAATGGTTTGATTGCGAATGTAAGTCGAGTCCCAATTAGGATGATGGCTTGGCGTAATGACCAGCTCTTGGGTGTACTGTATCAATAGTTAGGCCGTTATATAGATGTGTGTTTGTGTGATCATGTGTGATCGTGTGTGTTCATATTGTATGCGCGCTAGCCTCGGTCGAGGTTAATGACCCAACCAATCTTGGTAATGGATTCGGAAAGAGTTTATTTTAGCAGAGTCTTGTATACAGTGAAATGTCGCGATTTATAAACGAGTGACGTGTACTAGGTACAGTTGCCTACAAAACTATTACTGGGGGTCCAGTTTAGTGAGCTAGTTGTGGTATGTATAGGTGAGTTGCGGCCTAATTTTGAAATTGTTTACGAGTTGTGGCCCGGCTTTTTTAGAGACACGTACAGATTGCGGCCCACTCACTTGAGAGAGAGAGGTATTAGTTGCACCCACCTAATTAGCAGTGTGATTTCTATCATGGTGTTTTAAATTTAAGATAGAAACTATCATTGTCTCATGTCGACATCCCTCGTAATATCCAAACTTCATCAATTCTTGTCATTCAACGATTTTGTCAAAAATTTTAAGTTTTTTTTAGGTTAGGTTAGGTTAGGTCAGGTTGACAGACCAGGATGCAATTCAACTGTCTCTTTAGAGGCAAACAACTCGTGTGGACGCAACTCACCCGCAGCCTTTAGGGTATGCTAATTGTGCCAGATATTCCAATCAGGCCCAGATAAAGCATGTGCCAAGTGTGCCATGCACAAGGGCCCCAGAGGTTAGGGGCCCCCACCCTCCTGACAAATAAATCACTTTGATTTGTCATATTTATTTTGTGATAGTATTATATTTTAATATTTTAATGTTTTTTCGTATAATGTATCCCAAGTTCATCTAGAATTTCCCTTATCGAATGGTGCTGGTAGCCTGGTATTACGTGGAGTCTGACAGTCCATGTTTAAATTATTATTATTATTAGCACCGCATCTTACTACCCGTTCGGGTTACACGCACTTACGCTAATGTGTAATGGTAAGGTGATTATGAGATGAAATGAAGGACCTACAGTTTAACGTGGAATCCGAACCACGGTGGAGGCCTGGCATTCCCCACATTCACAAGATGTCTTGTCAGAGGTGAAGGAAGGGTTTGGTAATCCGATAAATCTGTGCCGGNCCACATTCACAAGATGTCTTGTCAGAGGTGAAGGAAGGGTTTGGTAATCCGATAAATCTGTGCCGGGACCGAGGATTGAACCCCAGCTGCCAGCACAGAAGTCTGACACCTTACCCCTAGAACGCCAGGTCACCCCGTGCTTAAAAACTAACGCAACCTTTGCTTTTGGCAAACCGGAAATACTACATAACTGCAGAAGCTACCGTTGACTTATGACAGAAAAATAAACATTGATTTTCTATTGACAATAATTTCTGAGGTAAAATAGTAAAATTATTAATATTGAAGAACTAACTAAATACGACGTGAGAAAAAAAAAAAAAGCTTTAAATAAAACAATATTTTTACTATACTAATACTATTTTATCTGCAGACAGTGGACTACGTAAAATGCAATTACACTGAAATAGTCTATACAATGTTCAGTATTATAATATTATTAGCTATTAATTACAGTGCTATAATCCATTCAGAATATAATAGACTGTATAGTTTAATAGCTCCTATAGTATTAATAATTAATATGCTAATAGTAAAACTCACGATACTCACCATGATTGTTAAAAGTTTGCAAAAAATGTTTGTCTCTAAATAAAATTATTTATGTATGATATATACGTAAGATTCATACTCATTCATTGGGGAGCTTTTAAGGGCCCCAAATTCTACTTGGCACAGGGCTCTCAAAAGTGTTATTTCGGGCCTGATCCCAATACGAGTTTTTTTTTTGCAGCAGCAGCCTGTTTATCAACATATTAACATTTAATTTATCAGGCATTATACAGTACAATTTTCATAGAAAAAGTAGTTTAGATTTTTTTAGCACCGGGTCTTACTACCCATTTGGATTATAGGATTAAGTACTAGCTACGCTAATGGGTTAAGGATGAGTAAGGTTAAATTTAGAGGAATAGTACCCGTGATTGCTTGGAGGGAGCGTGGAAACCATTTAGGGAAAACCACCCTCAGTACACCCAACCGGGATTTGAGCCCCAATATCCTTGTCATTAACTGTTCATTTTATTGCGAGAGTGACACCTTAAGCCATGTGGCCACTGAAGTGAGTGAGTAATATATTTTTGCAGTCAACGTTGATAAGATTACACGACTTGACGTATGAACACGTGAAACTAGATCTATTAATACGTATTAGTTACGCTAATGTGTTAAGGATAAATAAGGTTTAATTTAGAGGAATGGTACCCTCAATTGCGTGGAGAAAGCGTGAAAAATCATTTTGGGGAAACTGCCCTTAGTACACCGAACTCGGGGCTTGAATCCCGATCTCTCTGTTATTTCTGGGCTTACCATTCTCTTGACGACTTAGACCATACGGCCAACGAAGCAGGTCCTATGAAAATTGAGCTCTACTAAGAGATTCCTGATTATCGGTGCAACCTAGAGGGGGCATTATATACTCCCTACCCCTCACCCCCATTACTGAGAATAACATTAATATTAGCTTAAAACATAAACAGTACAACTATATTCCAATTTCCTTGTGAATAGACATAATATATGACAAGTGACAGATGGAGAGATTACATCTACGACAAGAAAATATCATATGCAGCTATTACTTCTGACTATCAATACCTATAAAATAAAAATATATTAGAATGTTACCGGTGCTAAGCGAAAAAAAAATCGTTCGTTTTTTCCAAAAGATTCTTTCTACCAGAATTGTACTATATCTTTTTTTTACGATTAGTGCCTATGTCAAGAATAATTAAAATAAATTAACTGTTACATAAAAAAACACTTACTGGTATGTTTTATAATATAAAAAATAATGTTTATTTTATCTCATTTGAAATAAAACGCTTGTCCAATTAAAAAAAACCAACACTAGGATTAAACATACGTATATGAGGGCATTATACTAACAAACAGAGTAAAATAAAAATAGTACATAGCTCAGAACCTTGAAATGGACCAACAACAACAAAAACATGAGATAAAAAAAATTAAATCCGAAACGGACATAACTAAAGGTTTTAACAGTCCACAGTTAGTAAAGAAAGGTGAAAAGGTTCATTATAATGTTATTAGCGCTTCTTTTGCACGATAGCGTTAACTCCACGTATAACACACTAAAACAAAACTCACACTTAAAAAAAATGAGTTCAAAGAAATATATCCATTGTCTATCATTAATCGCTTCTGTACAATGTTAACATCTGTACCTATCAGTGAAACAAATATTGACTTTTTTTTAGACCGATAATCCCTTTAAAAATTTCTTTGAAATCCATATTTTTATTAAATTGGGACATAATGCGTTCTTATTTTCAAGATATGGCCATGGTGCATTATAAACGCTAATAAGGAGGGAATAGAATTAATTATATGCTGAGTGGCTGTGATTGTAGATATACCAGTAGCCCTGGTGATGAACTATGACTATAATTAGAAGAATTTAAAAACAAAACAAAATATGTTAATTGCACCTTCCCACCCATTTTATCCATCCGCGATTTTTTTTTTATTGGGGTAGGTGTATGACTTTAGAAAACAGGGTTTTCCATTGGTCAATTCATTTTCAACAAACATTATTAATATAATAGAAGGAACTGGTTAATTAACTTGCCAAGAAACCGTTAAACTTATCTTCGAAGAACTGATTGATTTATCTCCGAAGAAACTAGTTAATTTATCAACGAGTAAATTGGCTGATTTATCTACAAATAAAATGTTTAGTTCTCTACGAAAGAACTTGCCAATTTATCTCCGAAGAAACTGGCTGATTAAGATTCAAAAGAATTAGCTCATTTATCTCAAAATTTACTGGTTAACGTATTTCTAAATAAATTCTTTAATTTATCACTGATTAACTTTTTAATCTTTACGCCTAGGAGATTTATTAATTTATCTCCAAGAAAACGGGTTAACTTATTTAGGAGAAAATTGATAATTTATCTCCGTAAAAATTTGTTAATCTATCGCTGAAGAAATTAATCAAATTATATCTGAATAAACTGGTTAATTTACCTCCAAAAAAATGGTTTACACGTCTCCTGAGATACTGGTTAACTTATATCCTAAGAAACTGGTTAATCTATCTCCTAGGGAACTATTTAATTCATTTCTGAGGGAACTATTTAATTTATCTCCAAAGGAACTAGTTAATGTGTCTTCGAAGAAACAGATTCATTTTCATCTCGCAGTACTAGAATATGAAGGTACCCGTGATTAAAATTCAATCAAGATAAAAACTATACTTTTCTTGATAGCGTACGAAACTTAAAAAAAAGCTATTTGCTCCGGTTCGCGAACACATGCGAGTGTTAACGTGGGAATCATCACTCCAACTCCGACATGTGAGGCTCTCGTTCTAATACCATCAAGGAAAATGGATGGTTTTCCATTCTCTCCCTAGGCGATAGAAATGAAACTCATGTTCTCCATCCGTATCGTTCATCCTCAAGATAAAGATACACTTATTTATATAATTATTTGTCAGTTTTATGAGCAATTTGTAAATACACATCTGTACCGGTATGCTAACTACAAACTAAACCAAGCAAACTATTAAAATACAACGCGAAAGTTCACTAACCGCAATTTTAAATGATAAGACGAGTACATAAACCTTATGTATACAGTGTCCAGAATCAAACAAGAGACTTCTAAAAATATTTTTGGTTGCATCTTACTATCCGTTGGGGTAATACATATATGTACTAATTACGCTAATGTCTTAGGTAGTATGAGGAAGGTTGAATATAGAATAAGTGTACTCGCATTTGCGTGGGGAAAGAATGGAAAACTACCCTCAGTACATCAAACTGGGACTCTAAACACATTTTTTTTAGTCGTCGGTAGTACAATATATTGCGAGATTAACATCTTAGACCATTCAAACACCAAAGTGAGTTAACCTAATGTAAAATTCCCTTTTATTAGTTTAGGGCTGCATAAACCTTCAAGATCTATCATAATAACGAAACAGAAACTTTTCATAAATTACCACATTGTATCTATTTTAGAAAATATAAAATGGGTTTAGGAGAGATCTAATGTTTCCCTTTCCGTCACCACCAAGAAAGTCCCTTATTTTATTTCTGAAAAGGTGGCACGATGGCCCCTAGAGAATGGAGAAAGAAATCAAATCAGCCAGCGTGGATTGAAGAGAAAGGAACTGGGAAAGAGATAGATAAGGAAGAACTGATAAAAAAACAAACTGTCGTGCACTGTATTTGTTTGTGTGTGTGTAGAGTTATCTTATCTCTGTTTGACGGGTGGTGTCGCCTAGCAGTCTGGCGCAGCTGTTCTCTTAGGAGGTCACGTGGGGTAGAGGCCTAATGACGCATTTTTTTAAACAACTGCTGCCACTTTATCACTCCCCTCCTCCCATAATTCCACACAAAGCCGATCAGATGAATACAATCACTTGCGAGGAGCGTGTTTTGTTCGGGCTATCCAACAAACACCTGTGACCTGATTACTGTGTGTGACGCAGTGGCGTGTCGTGGCGTGTTGCCAGAGCAAGCGAAGTTGCCTTCTTGGTAAGTTCGAAGCTGTTTTGCGAAGCGGACTACAGCTTTACTTGAGGCAATCTAAGCACGCCTAAGTAATGTATAGAATAAAAGAAAAGGGACGAATTTGGACAGTTCATTCTAGAGGCCTCTTTTAATCTGGTGATAACGATTCCTCTCTTCCACTGACGAGTATAAACATTCAATTGGCACTTAGACAGCATTGATTCGAATTTCAAAATTGACTTTTTCCTCTTTCCTATTCTAGATAGATATATCACTCATTTAATCATTATTTAATGGACTTTTTTAAAATTCAAATCCTGGTAGGAAGAGTCCTACTGCCCATTTTCGTGAATAAACGAAATAATCCGCCTCGGTGGCCGTATAGTCTAACGTTCTACTCTCGTGTTAGACTAGACTGCCAAATATGGGGAGATCGGGGTTTGATCCCGGTGGGATGCCCTGAGGGTGGGTTTCCTACATGGTTTTCCACTATCCTTCCACGCAAATGTGGGCGCAATTCCTCTTGGTTAAACCCTCCTAATCCCTAAACTGTTTGTGTAATTAGTACATCTGTGTACAACCCGAATGGGAAGTAAAACGCGTTGCTAAAAAAATTAGCCTGAGCCGTAAACGATTTAAAAAATATATGTTTACAAAAAACTATCAAGATAAAAAATATTATTTGGTCTTAATGTAAGACAAATTTTATAATTATTTAAGGGGGAATCCTATATTGATTTACCATTACGTCACAAGTAGGCAATGTCATGTAGGTGTATATCTGCGATATGTTCTCACCCTTCGGTCCTCCATTTGACTAAACAAACAGAAGTTCTGTTCTACACATCTTAAATGGAAATATATTTTCGTTGTTATACTGATTGATGAGAACATAATATAGGTACAGTTTGAATTAACTCTGCTTACCCTGGCAACTATCTACGCCACTGTTATGGTGGTGGGTAGTTCCATTGTACACTTCAAAGCCAGGGGTTCGATCTGTGAGCTGGACAACCTTTCTAAGAATCTAGATTCTCTCACAGCTACAGTCACATTTTCATAGAAAAAACCTTATCTGACAAAGAGAAACGTTACTATATCTACTTTCACGTATTCATACGTCAAGTCATGTGATCTGCAGTGGTCACTTTTGATAGGTATTATCAATACTTGTAAAATAACACGAATAGTAAAGTTGTATCAATTTTGTCCGCGAAAAAATATGTGGATTTTTGAACTTTTCAGGGTGGAAAATGTCAACTTTTAAACTTTGTTTACAAGTCTGTATATGTGTAGAATAATAGAAGATAGCTTTGTGTTCATTCCAGTAAACAACAAATTCGTCTATTGTCAAAGGTTTTATAAATATTCATCCTAAAAATTGGCAACCATACATGAGCTTGTTTTGTGCTGGAATAAACTCGAAACTATTTTCTATGGCCCTATACATATATAGATTTGTAAACATAGTTTAAAAGTTTACATTTTACAATCTGAAGAGTACAAAAATTCACATATTTCTGTTGATCATTAAGAGTTAAATTCCCGGGAAACGAAAGGTAAACTGGTTTAGGAGCGTAGAATGGATGTTTGCGAAGAGAATGATGTCATTGAATAGGGGGTCACAACACACTGTATTTTCATCTTCCCCTGCTTGTTCTACCTGCCTGGTGAGCAATATGAACGAGAATCTAACTCGTTACAGAGCTGTTACTTTTATCGGCAGAGACTGTCAGCTGATGGATGATAAGCACTTCATTTTGTCAGTAAGGCGTGTGTCAATAATGACTCGTTAATCTCCCTTCCTCCCCTTTCCTTTGCTTCGTAGCCAATAAATGGTGTGACCTTTTTGGTCTGGTCAGGTCTTGTCTTTATCTGTGACCCTGGTTGACCCGTCTCTCCTATCGCCTTATCCGTGACCTACATTCTGCAACGCATTCCTGTTCCTCTGATATAGTCTAGAGCAAAGATTTTCAACCTTTTTTTTAAAATGATGGCACACTGGAACAAGACACTAAAATTGTCAAGGCACACCGTCGGTTTTTTAAAGAGAGATATCATCAATTAAAAATCTAGTATTTTGACGCATTTAGTTGGCCGCATGGTCAAAGGCGCTTCTCTCGCCGTATACTAGACTGCCGATGACAGGTAAATCGAGGTTTGAATCTCGGTTGGGTGGGATGAGGTAAGATTTCCAAAATGGTTTTCCAACATCCTTCCACGGAAATAGGGGCAACCTTCCTCTAATTTCAACCTTCCTCGTCCCTAGTGCATTAGTGTAATTAGTACACAGGCGTATAGCCTGAAAGGGTAGTAAGGTGCGATGCTATAATAATAGATAAAAATAAACTAGCATTAAGAATGTGTTTAAAAGTTCAAGAGATAATATTCTAGTATTTATGTTATTTTTAAAAATGGCTTTGATTGTAGATTTAAAAATATACGTTTTTATTCCTCCATTTTGTATTGCTTCTTTTTTTATCTTATCCCATTTCCGGCAGCACACCTGCCGACCTTTCGTGGTACACCGATGTGTCGCGGTACACTAGATGAAAAACGCTGGTCTATATAGTTGAAGTTGGTGCAGTTAATTTTTTTAAACGAAGGATATTTACCAAACAAACTTTTTTACGGTCGAAATGACCCTTTTGGTTCAGTTAGTAATTGGTCTGCCTATTGAGTTAAG
This sequence comes from Timema douglasi, assembly GCA_901482245.1. Classification (NCBI taxonomy): domain Eukaryota; kingdom Metazoa; phylum Arthropoda; class Insecta; order Phasmatodea; family Timematidae; genus Timema; species Timema douglasi. The sequence goes on from CABEEJ010002693.1 coordinate 101,866, forward strand.
GGTCACAAGTTCGATTCTTGATATGGCAAGAAAAATTGCAGGTGAAATGTGGGTTTCCCCTTTCATAGTGATGAATTAACGGCTGGGGGTTGGGTGTTGTGACCGTTATATATTTAAGTTAGGGGTTGAGTTTGTTCAGGGAATGAAGATTGGATACTTCAAACAACGTATTTTTTTTTTTTGCGGTCAACATTAATAACATTTTACTATAATATTATTGTTATTTAATAGTTATTGATAATATTTATCAAAAGTGACAATTGCATATCTCATGACTTGACGTATGAATAGTTGGAAGTAGGTCAAGTAACTTAGCCTTCGGACAGTAAGGTTTGATTTAGATGAAGGAAATATTTTTTTAAAGCTATAAACGCTACTTAAACAATTTTCATATGCTATTGAAATATTACACAACTTTATTATTCACAATGAGATGTACTAGTTTTTGTAATTGATTTTGTTAGCATACTTTAATTGTAAAAGTTAATTGGCGAAAGAAACTGAGTCTAAAACTTTTAAAAATATATAAATGATGTGAATGAGTAAATAATGTTTCACTTATATCTAATACATTTCGACCAGTGACCTTAATACACAATTAAAAATTGAAATTTGTTCATTGAAGAATGTAAAAATAAAAAAGTTTTATTTTACTCTTTTCTGAAAAGTAACAATTATTTTACATTTTGTTTCTTTCTCAAATGCACGGCTCAGTTTAATATAAGATTCTTGAAGAGACGAGCAAATATTCATAGAGGAATTGCACCCACATCAATGTAGAAAAAGTATGATAAAATAACAGGGATTACCAGGGAAATAATAAGTGATTCCAACATACCCTTGTCAATGGCGACCAAGTGTTATGATGGTCTTCTCAGACCATTCATCCACCGGTGCGGGTGAAGGTACAATGTCGTAATAAATCGTGATCTCTTTATTCCACATAATGGTCAAGTAGAGCTGATCAGTCAACTGAAACTCTGGCCAAGGACCACTTCATTACAGCTGGGGGAAATGTCAGTTGTGAGAAGTGGGATAGAAACAAAATAAAAATAAAACTAGACCTTCATTTCCAGTTCTTGTTGAGATCAGTGCATAAAAATTGGGCCACAGGACCCCTTGTCCCATAAGTCCAAAGCTTAGTTGGGCTACGGCCACCTACTAGGAGGACTATTGTCATAGCTTAGTTGGGCCACGGCCACCTACTAGGAGGACTATTGTCATA
>CABEEJ010002694.1:0-25542 GCA_901482245.1 Timema douglasi
TCCCTTGCGTTTCCCCAATTTGACAAATGCTTAGCAACCCCAATATTTTAAAGTATGTTTAAGTATGACGCAGATAGTGATTAAGTTTTTAACGTAAATAAAACAAGCACAAGTTACCGAGATAAGTTTTTCGTCTCTTGTCCTTTGTAGGGATCAAGTGAACCACCTTTTAGAGATTGGTGCGGCCTACCCCTGTTTCTGCTCCGACACTCGCCTGGGATTGTTGAAGAGAGAGGCGCTAAGGGCCAGACAAGTCCCTCGATACGATAACAAGTGTCGCCACTTGTCTCTTGAAGATCGTCGAGAGAAACTTAATCGCTATGATTCGTATTGTATTCGCTTTAAGGTGTGACAACAGGTTATTGATTTAAACCAAAAAAAAATATAATAATTTCAATATTTGCACAATGATAATTTTCTAAGTAATTAACTTTTAAAACAACCGTTTACAGGCTTGTATTGTGTTGAATAAATAGTAACGTTTGCCGTCCTCTGGGGACACGCGATGAAACAAGTTATGTGGACAAGAATTTGAGGTCATCTTATGAACTTGACTGGTTGTTCAACCCAACACGCTTCAGTGGTAAAAAGCTCTAAGCGCTCACTTTCTCACTAGACTGTAATGTCGACGACGAGTAGATCGGGGTCATAGTCCCGGTCGGGTGTACTGAGGTTTTTACCTAATAATGTATCACTCTCCCTTTGTACACTTCCTATAAAGTGATGCTAACTCCTCCCTAACATATAATCCAAACAAGTAGTGAAGACGCGGTGCTCCGAAAAATATATATCCCTGTATGTCTCTTTAAAGGAAAATTTATCTTCGCTTTATGAGGTAAATTTTGTTATATTTGGAACAAGGTACAAGAAAAAAGGGGTAGAAACATATAAATAGAACAAACACGATGAAAATAAGAACAAAGTTCACACTTTACACTGCCGCCACTGGACAAAGAGGTAATAGCTGCCTTTAGAAGAAAATCTATCATTATCTTATAAACAGGGAAATTGTAAAGAATGCTAGGAGCAGGCTTTCCCACCCTTCCCCCTGTTTTAGGAAGTTGCGTTCCACATTTCACACCCCCTCCCGATGAGTTCTGATAGAATGAAACCTAGGTCAGGGGAATGGGGGGATAGCAATCAATTTTCTTCAAGAGGCAGCCATTACCTCTTTGTCCAGTGACGGCAGTGTAAAGTGAGAACTGTGTTCCAAACATATCAATATCCCTGTATAGTATTTTTTCCCCAGCTAACACCCAACTCGGAGCCATTCACCGACCTTGTGTTTGGTCAAGTGGGCTACGACGTTGCTCAGCACGAAGGTGACCCGGTCATCTTGAAATCCGACAAATACCCGACGTATCACCTGGCCAACGTTGTCGACGACCACTTCATGGAGATCTCGCACGTGCTGCGCGGCGCGGAGTGGCAAGTCTCCACCGCTAAACACTTGCTGATGTACAAGTGAGTGGGCATGTTAGGAGCGAACACTAGACTACGTTACTTTTGTCGAGAGATATCACAATCACTGCTTAACTTCATTACAATACTTGTGTTTTAACTAGTTCTGTGAAGTCCACCTCATTACACCCTATCTTTATCTTGAGCTAGTTCTATCCAGTCCACCTCATTACACCCTATCTCTATCTTGAGCTAGTTACTATCCAGTCCACCTCATTACACCCTATCCCTATCGTGAGCTAGTTCCATCCAGTTCACCTCATTACACCCTATCTCTTTCAGGTCCATTCTAAAGTAAAGAGTAACACACACATTTAAACACAGATAACACAAAGTTGTTATTATATTTTAGCATTATTGTTTTTATCAAACAAAAGAAGGAAAAAGAGAATAAATACATTTGTAGGTTAGTGTTTTTTTTCACCTCTTCCCATTCCCAATTTTTATATATATAAATGTATGACTATATTATAGAAGACGGGAGAAAGATATATGTCACCTTTGTGCATTGGATTCTTCCCACATTGTTTCCTTTTTCCTTAGGTGAGCTTTCTTCATTCTATTTTCACTTAATTATATCACATTTCCTTATGTTTATCAATTTCCACTGTGCTTTAATCATTTAGCCTTTGGGCCTCCTCACTAGCGATGTGAAAAAAGTATCGATACTTTACTAATATTGATTTTACTTTCGATACTAGTACTTTTTACTCGATAATTTGTCTCCGATACTTTTTTACTGATATTAGTACTCTCACTCCGGTATCGAAAGAAACAACCCTATTGACATCTTCACTCTTGTTGGTTTTGTTTACTAGGGTGGACTGTGGAGGAAGAACAAATGATACTATTTCTCAATTCTCACTCGTTTTCTGTGACTCCAGCATTCAATCTCTTTTAGCTCAATATAATTCATAGCTGTTCTATCATCTTTGTTTATCAATACATCCTGACGAGGTGAATGGAAACCGATCTTACTACCCCTTCGTTTATCAATGAGCACGGCCATCACAAACTAAACAAAAGAAGCTTTTGTTGAGCTCGAATAATGGGTGCCCCAAGTAGACGAAGCAGAAAAGTGTATGTGCTTAAGTTGAATAGCGATAAAGTATGTTTTAAAATTTGTTTTAGATTATTAAAAATCATGATAATTTTCACTTTTTAAATAAATATGAAAAATATAATTATGATGCAATAGTTGAAATTATTATTACTAGATAAGATTTTTTTTCTTCTTCCAGATTAAATTTTTTGATACCGATACTGGTACGGTATCGATACTTTTCTTTTGATACCACATCCTTACTCCTCACCGTCGAACATGTTGCATATTAATCTGTCACTAGCCGGCAGAATATAAAACAAAACTTTCAGACTGTTATGCAGTTTTAGTGAGGTTGAGTTATTTCTCCAACAGAGAAATATGTTATTACATGGTTGTTAAAGAGCGTTCGGTTGGACTCCCCCGAAGTACGCCCACCTGCCTCTGCTGATGAACCCCGACGGGACCAAGCTTTCCAAGAGACAAGGCGATATCAGGGTGGAGAGTTTCCGCGACGGAGACATTTTCCCGCTGGCGCTTCTCAACTACGTGACACACGCAGGAGGAGGTTTCCATCGAGATCTGAGCGACGAGAAACTTCGGATCTTCTCAATGGAGGAGCTCATTCGTCTGGTGAGTGCGTCTACGTGGCGAGAATAAATAAGGCCACGTGGATGTATGTGGCAAAACCATTTAAATTAAGAAAATAATTAGAGGGAGTTTCTAATGATTCGTTTGGAGTGACGATGGAAAAAGTCAGTGTGGAAAAACCAACTTGAGTTCACCTCAACTGGGATTCGAAACCTGATCTTCGTGTAGTTGGCAGTCCAGGGAAGGCCAAACCTACTTACAAGAGGGTTAAATAAAAATATTTTAAAAATTTGGAGGTCCAGAGACTTTCATTCATCAATATTTCTTCAAAATTAATCTAAAAAGAAAAAGTTTAACAAACATAATATACTGACATGAATAAGTTTAAATACATTGATGATGTGTAACAATCATAAACAGCTCAGTGGTTTGGTGTATGTTTAAGTTCGTTCAGAAGATTGATATGCTGGGGTGGGAGATCTCGAGAGATAAGACATGCTCCTCAGTAAGTCCTTGAAGTCAGTTGAAAACAGTTGTTTGCAAGAAAAAGGTTGCAAATATTGCCATAAATACTTTTGGACATGATTTACCAGGTTCAGAAATCTTGATTTTGACATCATTTTATAAAGAAATATAGTTTTGTTGTGTTTGAAATAACCTGCTTCACAGCCCAATACATTTAAATAATTCATCCCACCGGCAGGATTGAACTCTGACTCGTGGTCCATAGTTTGCCCATCCATGCCTTACACCATTCGACCAACAACGCGGTTAAAATAAAGTTAATTTGCTAGGTATATATTATTGGTGAGTAGCAGATCATCTCGGGTCTAACTCTATCAGCAATCTTTAGTCTCTTTGAAACGAAGCCAAGTTATTTTCTCTCCTCCCAGATTGTTTCGATAGTCTCAATGAACACTTTGTGAACCCGCCCAACAAATCCTACCCGATGGTAACAGTGTAAGAACCCGCCTCGGTGGCGTAGTTGGCTAACGCACTTGTAGTGTTGAGCTCGACTGCTGAGGACGGGGAGATCGAGGTTCGAATCTCGGTCGGGTGAACTGGGGGTGGTTTTTCCTAAATGGTTTTCCACTCTCCCTCCACGCAAATGCGGGTTCACTTCCTCTAATTTAACCTCCCCAATTCCTAATCCATTAGAGTAATTAGTACTTAAAGCGTATAACCCGAACGGGTAGTAAGACGCGGTGCTAAATATAAACAGTGTAAGATTGTCGCAGTTCTCACTGGAGCGTATCAACTGCAACTCCTGCCAGTTACTACCCGAGAAACTGCCCCAGTTTAACAAGCTGGAGCTCAGACGACGGTTGACTGTTGAACGGGACGCGGTCGCCCTCACGAACCAGCTGCGACAACTTGTGGCCAGCACATTCCCAGACAGGTGGGTGGGCCACTAGAATAAATACCCCTGTAGTTTGTTTCATGGAATGAAAGTTGGAATGGTTACACTTTTGTAGATCTGGCAGATTATGAAGCACATTTTCCCGGCGATAATTACGAAACTGTCGCAGTTTAATCAAAGTATGCGGGGAATGTAAATAAAATGTACGAGTGTGTTTGAATGTTTCAGGTTGTCTTGTCTCCAACTGGACGAAGACCACGTCAGGTCTGTGTTGAACTGGGGACAGGACCGTGTCCACAAACTCGGTGATCTAGTGCATGGTGACCTGGCTTTCTTGTGGGTCATGCCCTCCCCTCACCCTATACAAGCTAGAGAAGCAGGTGAGGGGCATACTATTTATTTTAGACAAAAGTTGTTCTATGAGTGTGTGAGAGACCTCCTATGGGGAGTTCTATAGGTGTGTGAGAGACCTCCTATGGAGAAGAGAAGTGCCTTGAAGTGTAAGGAAGTGTTGTATAGAACATACTTTGTACCCATTGTCGCACATGCAACAGAAACATGGACATTGAATGTAAAAGAGACAAGGCAAGTGGAGTACATGAGATAGCAGAGGAAGAAAGACTGAGATGGTATGGACATGTAATGAGGATGGAGAAGAAGAGAATGAAGGAGATTTAGTATGTAAAAAAATGACCACAAGGGAGTTAGGAGGAGCAGTTAACAGAAAGTGTTTTCGAGTCTGAGGAGAAGAATGGTTGAGGCATTCTACCCAGACCCAGACACAGGCTGTATTTCCTGTGAAAATTGGAATGCTTATCACCAACAGTAGCGCCTTTTGCCAAAACTAGCAGAGACATTAATATCTTAACAATGTTATGTTTGTCTTGTCTTCATAATGACAAAGTTGTTTTTTTTCCAGAGGTTCTGGAAGAGATAAAGCAGTATCTGGTTGGTATCCCTGTGTCACAGTTCAATAAGGAACACCTCATTGGTTGGCTGAGAGAGTTTGCAGCCACAAGCTACTTACCCTTCAACAAACAGATGAAACTGTTACGACAAGTGCTCAGCGGGCTCAAGGTCATTTCTTTTACAATGAACTGGGGAGGGGGGGGGATCTACAAGGTTTTATTTAGGCTGTTGCATTATTATAATCATCATCATCATCGTGTATTACTACCTGTTCGGGTTACACGCACTTACACTAATGTGTAATGGTCGGGTGATTGTGAGATGAAATGAAGGATCTACAGTTTAACGTGGAATCCGAACCACGGTGGAGGCCTGGCATTCCACACATTCATAAGATGTCTTGTCAGAGGTGAAGGAAGGGTTTGGTAATCAGATAAATCTGTGCCGGGACCGAGGATTATTGTCGCATGAACTTAATGAACTTAAATTTATACTTGATAACTTATAGGACTAATATATAAAAAAACACAATATAATGTTATTTTTATAATGTGTAACTCTTTTAATTTACTATCATAATTTTAGCATTTGATTCAATCAAAATAAAATGTACATTTTCACGATAAACTATTTTATTTTATTATATTATTAGTGATTATGGCCAATCAAAGTTATTTTGAAAGCTCTTAATACATTATTTTGTGTGTTTAGAGGATTCAAAGATCTACTTTTAAAATGGTGTTTTAAAGTTCCCTTACGTGATCGACTGAGAATGTCCGTGAGATCGACCAGCTGTTGTAGGTAATGCATTTCCCCCTCTCCTTGTCGCAGGAGGGCCCTGGTGTAGCGGAGATGATGGAGATTTTGGGCAAGGACAATACGGTGGCGAGACTCGACAAGAGCATCTCACAGAAGGTCGAGGCGGGAAAAATCAAGAGCTAGCTTCGGAGGAAGAAATATATCCTGATATAATTTTCTCTGATTGGTCAAACACTACTAACCGAGGCACTTTGAGTCGAGTTTGAATGAAGACATCAAGTTCAAGTAATTTATAATCTTGTTTCAAGTTGTATGTCTGTAATAGATCCATGCATGAACAATAAACAGATATTTATAAAAAAAAAAAAGTTAATTTTTATTTATTAAAGTTGTTCAAGTTATACAGTACTTACCTCACTAATACGCCGCTTTTCACCTAGTGCTTGCCTTGATCTTGAGACGATCAGGTGGACAGACAGGGTGACAAATGAACACGTCCTTAGAAGAGTGGGTGAGAAGAGACCCATTTTGGATGAGATTCTTCGGTACAAAGCAAACTGGATCAGACACATCCTCAGGAGGAACTGTCTTCTGCACGACGTCACAGAAGGGGAGGTTGAGAGAAAGAGGGGCTTAAGAAGGAGGCAGAGGACAAGGCAAATTGACGGTCTAAGATCACTAACAAAAGGAATGGACCGATGATGATGATGATAATAATCTTTTTAGGCATAGTGCACTAAATAGGCGATGGCGTGAATATGGGTTCAGGCCTTTTATATGCACTGGCAAGTGAAAAAAAAAAGACTGTGATTCACTTTCAAAAGTTATGAGGAACCTAAATCATCAAATTAGCAATGTATACACATATATATACATTTTAATCAAATGGAAATATTGAGCACATCTATTCTCTTTGAAATAAAATACAATTAACTGTGAAGTTTTTGAGTAGTAACCAAAGAGAATAATGGAGATGAGGTATGTAGGGAAAAGACAGCAAGGAAGGCCAATAAATAGATGAGATGAGCAGGTAACAGAAAGTGTGCGAGTGAGAGCAGAAGAATAAAGCAATTAAAGGAGGAAGATGGAGGCATTTTAGTAAAGTGACCAGGCCACAGGCTGGAAACAGTTATTATTATTAGCACCGCGTCTTACTACCCGTTCGGGTTATACGCACTTACGCTACTGTGTAATGGTAGGGTGATTGTGAGATGAAATGGAGGACCTACAGTTTAACGTGGGATCCGAACCACGGTGGAGGCCTGGCATTCTCCACATTTACAAGATGTCTTGTCAGAGGTGAAGGAAGGGTTTGGTAATCAGATGAATCTTTGCCGGGACCGAGGATTGAACCCCGGCCGCCAGCATAGAAGTCTGATGACACCTTACCTCTAGACCGCCAGGTCACCTGGAAACAGTTGGTGATAATGATGATTGTAGCAGTTAAAGCTTCCCGTGATCCTTATATTGGTTCTAAAACCACGAGAGACAAACTAGAATCTTGTGTACGCTTCATTTTAAGATCAGAAATAAATGTTTATAATTTCTAGTTGGAATATCATGAATCTCTTGGAGGTTATTGGAAAGCTTTAGCAAGGCTGCCTATTGTCAAGGCAAAAAAACTCATTCACAATGTCTTACTACCTGTTCAAGTTACGCGCATATATACTAATTACACTAGAGTTTACAATAATGAAGGCTAAGTTTAGAGGAGTGGAAAACCTTTGTAATAAACCAACCCTAAGTACCCCCGACAGAGATTCGAACCCCAATCTTCTCGTCATTGGCAATCTAATTCAACACTAGTGTAACGTCTAACGTCTTAGACTGTGCGGCCACTGAAGCAAGTCATTCACAAAGTAAAGCTGTAAAAATACTTCAAGTGCAGCTGTTTATATGAACAATTTATTTAATCAAAGTATCAAGTAATTAAAACTCTTACAAGAACAATATAATATGTCCACTTGGAATCACCATTTAATGTTATAGGTAACTATTTTGATATAAAATGTTGCACAGCAAGTAAAAAATAGTTTTAAATAAATAATTCACACTTAAATTACTGCAGGGTTAAAATCATCAAGATTTATACTAGGAGTGTGTAAAGTCACCTTTTGTAATCCAAAGCAAACTCGAATCAAATATATTAAATATTCTCGAAGTCAAAAAGAAATTTGATTTTTTTTTTGTTTTATTCTTTTTATGCTTGAAAACATATTTATTGTGGATATTTTTAAAACTTTATTGACTAAAACGAATGGGAAAAGTTTTTATTGTAAAATGGTTTTATTTTTATAAATAACGTTCATTCACATGTTACAATTCAATTACTTTAGATGTTTTCATATGAATATTAATTTATTATGTATAAAACAGCTGAGAATGTAAATAATCGCCCAGGAATTGGGAATTTTGGCTGTCAATCATTTATTGGTGGAGCTTCAAGGCCGGATTTAAAAAAAAAAAGTGAAGTTGATATTTGTTTCGAAGTGAAGTCTAAGTTCAGAAGCTTTGCACACCCCTAAGTTATACGCTATAAATTACAATACTCCACTCTTAAAGTACAATAATAATGGCTAGATAATTAGAAGTCAGCTTGAATTGCGCTCCAATTGATCCATTCAATTTAATGTGTATTAACATTCCGTTTACTCCGTAAGATATCAAGCTTACCTCTCATTACTCCACTAAGGTATAGCTTACAAGATTGTGTCGTAACGAAGTCCGTTAAGGTAAGACTGCTTACCTTTCAGAGTACATTCTAAATGAAATAACTATAATATGCAGAAAAACACAAACAAAACTTAAAAATAAATGTATCCATTATGTTGAGCCCAAACATAATTTAATTTTTTCACTCTTCATTACACTACACTTACAATATTTGGTACAGCTAACCTCCACTATATATATTTGGCTCCAACTGTAACTCACTTATGACGAGATAAAAATCAAACAATCTAAAAAATAAAGTACTAGAATAAAACATAATTAAGTTAGATTCAGACATGAGTATGTATTCTAATCATTACTAATAGCCAAATAATTTGGTACATGGATATAATTATTAAGGTTTAAACGTGCACTTAGCACCAAGTGGGGAACTCAGTCAAGTGCGCCTTAAAACGACTTTAATTCCATTCCGACCCATCTCTCAAAAGTGTTTAGCGAGTGCCTGAAAATATATTTAATGTCCCACACTAGACTACGCGTTTACCGACTGATTGTCCAGGGTCTAATCGGCTGTGATGGTTTCCTGAGTCAAATTATAAGCAAGATCTTCTAAGAATAGTGAAAGGTCAATTTTAAATCACGTCTCAGAGTGAATAGATACAGGCAGTTTGCGACATGAGACCACGGGGAAGTGTGGAATCCTGTGAATTATGAAGGTTTGGTTCCAAGTCCTCTAAGTCAACAACTATATACCACAATGTGCAGAAGAAACAAAGTTCTGGCGCGCGGTAACAGTTTTCCAACACTGTATCTATGGTCGAGTGACTATGCACAAATCAAACATGGCTGTTGTGTTATTTTTGTAACTACCTACACTTCTAAGTTTTTTTTTATAAATTACAGTAACTACATGAAGTCAGCCTGCAACTGAAACTGTCTGTCGGCCAAGATATTGCCAACATCTGTGGGTAGAGGGTGTCACGTGGTCAGTACAACGAACCCTAAGGTTGTTAACCTCAGTTTCCTATACCAGAGCAACTACTTTTTATATTCAAGTAGCTCCTCATTTGTCCTTGCGAGGTTGAGTTTGACCTCGTAACAGACACACACACAGACGGCTTCACGGAAAATATGAATGCGCCGAGGATCAAACTCGAGCCATTTGGACCTGTAGTCGGGAACTCTGACCACTAGACCACAAAGGTGGTACAAAAGAAAAATGGTATAAAAATAAATGGTATATTAATTTTAATATGAAGTTGAATGATTGGAAATGGATTAAAATTGTTACACCTCCAAGTCAAATCATTATTTTTAACAAAACTACAAAATTAATTAATCAGTACTAACTTTATTTTCAAAACAGTTTACCAAAATGTGGTCTTAAGTCAAGTACCTCAGCTAAGTTTTGGAAAGGTTCGGTGTGTTTTTTTTTAAGTTTGTGAAGAACTTAACGTTAAACGAATATTATTAATTGGCAACAAAATTTACACAAATTAGCGATATTGGTAAGATCAACCCATTTCTACTTGAAATACTTAACAAGTCTAGGGCCAGGTTACCATTTTTATTTAAAACATGCATTAATTAAAACAAGAATACCTTTAAGATTGATTCTATTTAAAGATAAACTACCGCAAAATATGTGAACAATTGAAGGGGTCGGGTTAAAAGATTTAGAAGGGATATATTCACTATTTAGACGTTTATAAAGTCCTGAAACTTCTAGCTATTTAATTTTTTTGTCAACATAAGCTATCCTCAAATTCTTGACTGGCAATAAAAACAACTCTAAGTTCAAGTGCGTTAATTCATTCACGACCTTAGTTTACTTGGATGACAGCTCAAAAAGTTACTATAAATAGTCTCTAATATATCCCTACGCCAACAGATGACATCTATCACTTCGGATAACTGTAATAAAGACAAATGGTAATATAGGAATGTGATAGTTAACCACAATAATTTAGGCCAATATTATTTATATATTTATTTGAGGTTGGACACAAAGCTTATTTATTGTTTTATTCTACTTAAAAACAATATTATTCATGGCACTTCCACAGAAGGTCTATAAAAAATAGCTTCAAAATGATGACCAACTAATTTAAACCATGTGGTTAAACACGACGGAAACAAGTTTATTTTACAATGATGCATCCACTCAGTGGATAAAAATATTTTATTCAGTTAAATATTTCAAAATATAATAAAATAATCATTTAGTATTAAATAAAATGATAGAATATTAGGAAAATGGTAGAGCACAAATAAAAGTAAAAACACTAACACATATTTACACACACTTTGACATTTTGATGCTATAATGACAATGAAATATTGTAGTGTGTAAATATGTGTTAGTGTTTTTACTTTTATTTATTACTAAATGTTTTTGCTCAGTGCACTTTTTTCATACATAATAAAATAATCATAAAATAATTTATGATAAATAAAAATAAGACAAGTATTTTCTCTTTTCCAAGTAAATACGATGCCTGTAATAAAAGGTATTGATGTGTGCACTATATTACACATCATAGAGAACATTACAAAATGGAGAATAAGTACTGTAATTATGTTTAAAATATTGTTTCAAGTTGGATAAAAAGGAATTATTAAAAGTAATGAAATAGTATGAGAAAACTTATGTTTACATTATTTTAAATGTAAAATATAACAGGTTATTAAAAAACTTAACATTTAAAACAAAACAGTGATCTTTTACAAGTGTTGGCAACCCAAAACCTAAACATAGAATTTTTGAACTATCATCCAGGTAAAAGCCTATCATCAATAGACTCTAAGCTATCATAAATCACTGCTAACACTTTTTTTTCATAAAATGAAGGGTATCATGTTTTTGTCTCTAACCCCCACCCTCCCAATTATATTCAGGTCTACACTAACTACTCTGTGTGACACATTTACCATGTTTTTTTGCTCGCCAAAATAACACCATTATTCAAAACAGTGATCGTTATTCCACTCACATAAATGACCATCTAAAAATAAGTACTTACTACAACATAATTGAAGACAACCAACATATAAAAATCGAGAGTTATTAATAGACTCCCAAAAAAGCAATAAAAATACTATTTCATTCTTTAAATATTATAACAAAACAACAATAATTATAAAAAATAAGAAATTAAAAAAAAATCATTCACTTGAAAAATATAAGGCCTTAAAAATTATTTCACCGTACATTTGGAGCAAACACGCTCAGTAATGTGGGAATTGTTGTCGGCGGTTTGTACCAGCAACTACAAGGTACCTAAAACTATCGAAATCAACTTTCTGTCAAGAAGATTGTTGTCGGCAGTTTTTACCGGCAACTACAAGGTACCTAAAACTATCGAAATCAACTTTCTGTCAAGAAGATTGTTGTCGGCGGTTTGTACCGGCAACTACAAGGTACCTAAAACTATCGAAATCAACTTTCTGTCAAGAAGATTGTTGTCGGCAGTTTGTACCGGCAACTACAAGGTACCTAAAACTATCGAAATCAACTTTCTGTCGAGAAGATTGTTGTCGGCAGTTTGTACCAGCAACTACAAGGTACCTAAACCTATCGAAATCAACTTTCTGTCGAGAAGAGAAGTTTTATTAATCATTTGTACTCGATATATCTCTAACCTAACAATGTAAAAATGCATAGCATTTCAATGCAAGTCTATAATTGATATATATACATGAGAAACATTTTGTGGTGATTGAACGAGGTACCTGTGCGAAGTATTTACATTTGAGTGTAGAAAAACAAGTCTTCTCATCGAGTAAAATAAATTCTTGGGGAAAGACCAGAAGAAACAGCAGCCCTGCATTCTGCTGGTGACTAGTTTTAACAACAGAGCAGTGACGACCTGCAACAATATACATTAACATTACCTCTCGTTATAAACGGGAGGAGGTAGAGGAAAGGTGGATAGAAACATATAAAAGGGACGAACACAATAAGGCTTTTTAGAATAAAAAGAAAAAAAAGCAGGTCACACTTTACAATGCTGCCAATGAACAAAGACGTAATGGCCGTCTCTTGGAGGAAATCAATCGTTGTCTTGACCTAGGTTTCATTCTATCGGAACTCCTCGGGAGGAAATGTGAATGACACAACGTAACTTATTAAAAGTGAAGAAGCGGGTGGACATCAAAATAAGGAAATTGGTAAAAAAAAATATATGATATGACATTTAGAATTAAGTTATTTTGTAATTTGTGTGATGATATAATCAAGCTGTAGAGAAAGTAAATATTTTTTCCTCAAAACACTCCCACAAATAATAGAAAAACATTTAAGGCATCATCTTTTGCTTACTAGCTGTCCACTAATAACATAAATAATGTAATAATATGTATGAAGGTTAACTTGAAATGCAGCCGCATTAGCATGTGGGGAAACTCTAGTGGCCCCCCTCCCCCCGACTAGGATTCGAACCCAAAGTTCCTCCTCAATGGCAAGGAAGTGAAATTAAAGTCTATCGGCTTAAATAAAATTATCAACCAGCTTTATAGTTTGTTCCTCTTAATATCAAATATATATATGTCAAAACTAAAAAATATATAAGTTAAAACACAGTTGATACCTGCCCAAGTGGCCACATGGTCTAAGGTGTCACACTCATACATTAGACTGCCAATAATGGAGAGATTGGAAATCAAAACTTGCTCAGATTTTCAGTAAATAATTTTCCACTCTCCATTCTTGCAAATATGGTTACATTTACTCTAAATCCAACCTTCTTCATCCCTAATATATTAATGTATTTTTGCATGAATCCCCCCCCACCCCTCTCTCAGGAAGTTGCGTTGCTCATTTCACAATCCTCCCCGATGAGTTCCGATAGAACGAGACCTAGGCCCGGGGATTAGGCGGTGACGATTGATTTTCTTCAAGAGGCAACCATCACCTCTTTATCCAGTGGCAGCAGTGTAAAGTGTGAACTGTGTTTGTCCCTTGTATATGTTTCTATCCACCTTTCCTGTCTGTACCTTTTCAAAAGAGAATATATTAATTAGTGTAATTAGTACATACGTGTACAACCCTATAAGGTTGTGAGACACGGTTGACAAAAAGATAAGATAAAATCTTACGGGCTTTCTGTTGACGTGTCGCCGGTTCAGTCGTGCTTTGTTTTTGAGATTTAGATGAACTTGAAGCACTTCTGCTTGTCGTGAGGGATCCGAGTCTTGAAGAGGATGGAGTCTGCTCGGAACTGGGTGTTTAGGAGCGGCGTGTAACCAAACACCTGAAGCAGGAGCAGTGGTGTGAGAACACCCTCAACTTTGATGACGATGCAAAATATCGAGGGGAGGGGAGTGCGAGTGCCAAGACTTACAGTCAAGTTTTAGTCGTCGTTTTAACTTGAACAGATTTTTTCTTCCAAAGCATGAGAAATTCAAATAATATGAATATTTTTTATTTTATCTAGCAAATTTTGAGATATTATTTCATAACAAACAGAGCCGTTTAATACCTATGGTTTTATAATTAAAAAAAAATATGTGTCTTGTACAAATATGTTAAATTTTGTTGAAAATCTGAATTTGTATGATTACAGCTTTTATTTTTTTCACAAAAAAAAACCAACAGTTAATTCTTGAAAAATTGTACATTTGTGTAGGAACTCAAAACTCTCGTTTTTTTATTCTGACTCAATTAGAAGTAAAGAACGCCAACACACAAAACCTTAAAATTATGTTCGTCTTCCCTCAATATTTGACATTTTTTTGTGTCAGAATGTAACGATTTGAAAGCAATTGATTCACTTATGATGACCAATATTCTTTTGGCATAAGTGTAAAGGAGTGATCTACAACTTCTATTACCTGATAATATTAACGTACACTTCGGAAACACAAGTAATGAAGGAACGAGATGAAAGCAGAATGCAGGTGAGTGAAACGAGACAGTAAGAGGAAGAGTAAGGGAATAGCCAGTCCAGGACAGGAGAGAGAAGGCACGACTAAGGTGGTACAATCATGTGAGGAGAATGGAGAGGGAAAGAATGACCAGGAGGATAAGGATATGGGGGGTAAGGAGGCTAAGAGGAAGACCAAGGGAGTGAGGAGAGAGGAGAGTACTGGGCCAAGGTGGAGGGAGAGAGGTGGTGGAGAGCCTTATGTTACAAACAGACCCAGACACTGACTGGAAGCTGTTCATGATTATGATGATGTTATATATATATATTTACATGTAGCCGGATACTTGCATTTCAATATAGAGCTTAGGATCCCGTCAGAATAGTTTGGGGAGTGGTTGTCGTACCTGTGTGAAGAAATTTATGCACTTGTGTCTCTCCTGAAAGTGTGTGTCGTCTTCAGACAGAGAAACGGGGCATCCGGGACAACGAAACGTCCAGCGAGATGTCACCTGCGACCAACCCCAAAGGATTCAACAAAATAATCAACAGTGCATGCCATTATTACATATTATATTTTTAGAGTGAAAAGAACTGAGAATTTTAAAATTTTATTTATTTCTTGATTAATTTTGTTGTGAAATTAGTGTCTCCATGGACCTTGCAACCATGCAACCATCGAGGTAGGTGAAAACAGGATCTCACTTTGTAAAGTACATTTTGTTATATTTGGTAGAAGGTAATGGAAGGATGGTCACCCAAATCCTTATTGATATTAGAAATTCGAGGATTTTAGAGAACTTTGGATTTGAAACTCAAATCCTTGAAAGATTTTTTTTT
The DNA here is from genome assembly GCA_901482245.1 of Timema douglasi. Lineage (NCBI taxonomy): Eukaryota > Metazoa > Arthropoda > Insecta > Phasmatodea > Timematidae > Timema > Timema douglasi. The sequence continues at coordinate 15,500 of CABEEJ010002694.1, forward strand.
TTCAATTTTCCAAGTGTAATTTAACGCTTCACTGAATGAATGAATGTTATAATGAATGTACTATAAAAAAAGAATGTTAATATTTAGCTACTATTTGTATTTTCTATTAAGTTCATAATTTTTTTCCTAGATTCAGATTTGAAGGTAAATTGGAAATTTGGATTTTATAAATAATGGATTCGACACAACTTAAATAGAAAAATAAAAGGTAACAAATACTGGTGATCCTAATGAGTTCCGATAGAATGAAACCTAGGTCAGGATATTGGGTGGTAACGATTGATTTAATTCTAGAGGCAGCCATTACCTCTATGTCCAGTGGCAGCAGTGTGAAGTGTGAACTGTGTTCTTCTTTTCATTGTAATATATATATATGTATGTACAATGAAAATAAGAACACAGTTCACACTTCACACTGCTGCCACTGGACATAGAGGTAATGGCCGCCTCTTGAAGTAAATCAATCGTTACCACCCAATATCCCAACCTAGGTTTCATTCTATCGGAACTAATCAGGAGGGACTGTAAATGCACAGCGCAATCTCTTAAAAGAGGAAACCGTGAAAAAACCACAGAGTGTAAACAGGAAATGTTCCCGAGTCGAGCAAACTTTGCTCATCGTGACGGTACCTTCACAGGTGGTTTCCTTGTGATGTGCGAGACGAGGAAGTTCATAGCAATATCCTCGCAGTTCATGTATTCGTCCACCTTGTCTCTGACAGCCTGAGGCAGCCAATACGAGTACAAGTACGTGTAGTACTTGTGGATGAACGCAGCGCCTGCGAAAATAACACTTACTTACATTTATCATGTGGGTTACATGTGTTTGTGTGATTAAACACGTATTTACAAACACTTCAATATTTTCATGTAATACGGCATCTAGGGATGTGCCGTAGGAGCGCAAAGGAGTGATATACAGGGAGTACTATGTCCCAATATTGCAGGGCGCATCAGAAACCTGGGGGATGAAGGAAAGGGGTAAGAACAGGATACAAGCTAGGAGTGACAAGGATAGACAGAGAGAGCGAAGGAAGAACTCCTGCAGGATAGAGAGAGAAGGCAAGATTGAAGTGGCACGGACACGTGAATGAAGAGGATGGAAGAAGGGAAGATTCCAAGGAGGAGGCGAGCAGGAGACCAAGAGGAAGACCCAGGGATATGTGGAGGAATGTGGAGAGGAAAGGAGTGGATTGGGCCGGCTTGGAGGATGAAAGGTGTTTGGAGAAGAGGAATAAATGGAGAAACTTATGTTCAAAAGAGACCTTGCCAGTGGCAGGAAAGTGTGGATGATGATGACGATGATGATGATGATGATGATGATGATGAAAAACACATATTGAGTATTTTTACAGTTATAAATGTGTTTCTGTTAATTCCGAAAGTTGGATGTTATTTGAATTGCAACAGCTCAAGAACGCGACTCTAACCGCACTCGTGTGGTGTGTCACCTGTAAGCACCATGGAGAGCTCGCAGGAGTAATTGGAGTTGTAGAGCCAGCCTTGGTGGTTCAGATCCCACGCGTGGAATCTACCCGGGAACCCCACCACGCGGTCCCTCTGCTCTCGCCACACCCTGCGCATTCCAAGACGACACACCCTCATCAAGAGAACTGAACCTAGGTCGAGCAGAGTTCAGCTCTTAACAGGGGGGGGGGCTTGAATCTGGCTCGATATATTTATAGGCTAAGAAATTTTGGGCTTTTTGTAAGGGTGCACCGATTCATAAAATAAAAATTACCAAATAGGGAAATTATTTGCTTACACTTTCGATTATTTGCACCGACTAACCCTGATTACAGAATATTAAATTAAAGCTAATATAAATTGTGAAATATATGTTTAAGATTATTGTAACAGTTAATGTAATTCATAAAGAATTTTATTTCAAAATCAAACATTTTATACTTAAGTTGCGTGATTAGCTCAATATGACATCTTGTGGAACAATAAGTTGTAGGGCCTATATATACCGTATGAATAAGCATTAATTAATTAACAACTAAACATTGAAAGGAGGATTGAAGGCCTCAAAACATTCTAGTTATATAATTTTTGGGGTACATCAGTCCACTTCTTCAGCAGAAGAGAGTAAAACAGAGACTGGACTCTGGGAGCATGGCATGAGCAGATTTTTTTTTGCATTGTTAGCTAAAAATGTTATTTATTTACTAAATTTCGACTAAACAGAATCCAATCATTTTATCCATAAGAAGGAGGAATTTTACTAAAAAGACTCGATCACAGGCTGTAAACAGTTGATGATGAGGTAGGTTTGACCATTTTAGTGCCACAAGGGCCAGAGCAGATGAAGCATGGTTCCAGATTTGCGCTAGTTTATGGGGCTACTCTATAGATAAGGTGGTAGTATATTATGTCACTAGAACGAGAACATTACCCTCTGTTATAGAACAGTATAAGCAGATAAAAATACCGGTTGTTGGTTTTCCTTGTACAACCTTATGAAAGAGATGAAATAGCCGCGGCAATCTTCATGCGCGACTCTGGTGGCACTAAAAGGGTTAGTGGGCTACTCCCTTCGTCACCCAATTTGGCAAAAGGGGCATCGGTTGCGCCCTCAAAAGGTTCTGTTGCGCTGCCCTCACCTAAAGCCGAACATGATCTCATCGTGACGAAGGTGAGCGTCGATCATCCACCGATAGAATAGCCTCTGTCTCGATGGCGTCGTAAGGCAGGAATCTGTTGTTGAGACTGTTGCGACTTGCCTTGATGACCTGGAGTATTCAAACACAAGTTATTCATCTGTTATCAAGTACCTCTGCTAAGGGGAACAGAGGTGAAGTGGCCATGAACAAACAACTAGGAGAAAAATTTGTTTAAACATTTTTTTAACTCAGGTTAGCCAAAAAAAACTCTCCGAAACAAAATTCACTAGATTTTTCCTCGAGGCAAATATTTAAATTTTCTTGTCTAAAGCCCATTTTGGGATTCATAAAGAAGTTAAAAATATATATCAAAGCTCAATTTTTATAAACAATTATTTTTGAAACACACAAAGAAATTAACAGAAAACAACTTAGTCTATTTTTCAGTGAAATTAATTTTTAGGTCACGGGTGATCCCTGACCTTTTTTTAAGGATGTATTTCCCTCTCATTTTGAAGTAAATATTTCTATCCGTTTAGCCAAGAAAAAATCTTTGAGGCATTTCTCGTGACCAATGTAGAATTTAGAAAAAAATATCTAGTTCTTCAACCGACACATTAGCAAAACATTTCTTATGACAGCAGTTATAAACTAATAATGTAAACACCTTAGCTTGTAAATATTTCATCTTTTAACTCTCATAGGCTTCACTGGACTCTCGCTAAGAATTTAATTCTCCATGTTACTTATTTTGTAAGCTTTATGATAATTTTTCTTTTCTGTGGTGAAATATCTTCATTGAAACTATTTTATGCATTTGAATCGTTCCTTTTTTTTCTCTCCAAACAATACTAACCATTCAATATAGGTTGACTTTATTCGCCCACACAAAACATCAAACACAACCTATATAAAAGCAGGCAGGAATAATTAACAAGCCATGTGAGGTACAGATGGCTAAAAACAAGTGTACCAACCTCAATTTTGAAAATATCTGTAGGAATTTTTGTGGGAGGACAAAACATGGCCAATCAGATCAGCGCTTTTTACGTTACCCGCCTCAATTACTGTACGAATGTCACAAAACCGGTTACAAGGTTCGAGTTTAGTAGCCCCAACTCACGTGAACCGGGACGCCGATCTCTGGCCATCTGAGGTCTTCTAGCGGAGGTCTGGGAGAGTTCCACACCACTATCACCTTGTTGAGGTAGGGCAGGCCGTACAGACGACTCAGCGAGTTGATAAGCACCTGACAAACGACACTCCAACGTTAGAATGTTGCTAGTGTATAGAAACACTTGAAAACAATAAGACTAACTTATCAAACAGTTTTGCACCAATATTTTTATCTTAACAAGTTCATCAACTGTTTAAAGCCTGTGGTCCGGTCAGTCTAGTCAAATCCTTCCATTTTTGTTCTATCTTTGCGTCACTCTTCCTACTTTATTCACTTACATTCTTCTCCTTTCACTCGGATAATTCATGTTACCTAATCCTCTCATCTGTTTATTGTTCTCCCTTGCGGCCTTTCTCCTAAATACTTTACCTACACCATTTTCTTTAACATACTATATTTTCCATCCTCACTACATGCCCATACCATCTCAGTCTTGCTTCCTCTACTATCTCATGGCCTCCACTTTCCTAGTCTCTCCTACATTCACTGTCCATGTTTCTGCTGTATGTGTGACAATGGGTACAAAGTACACCCTGAACAACACTTCCTTACACTTCAAGGACACTTCTCTCCTCCATAGCAGGTCTCTAATACAACTATAGAACTATACCTGCTGTCCTCTTCATATGAGGTTATTTCTACTCTTAACGTTAGCCTCAATCACGTTCCACTCCATCCAACCGTACAGCTTTACTAGGCTGTATGTGACAGTAATACTTCGTACAGGAAAGATGGCGAGGACATGGCTTGTTGTTCATTTCATTTTGCGTGTTTCTATACCCTTTTATTATACATATAATTATATATAATTACCCTAATGGAGTATGGATGAGGAAGGAAGCATTTTACAGGTAATATACCAGCAATTGAGTGGAAGGAGAGTGGGGAAAACATTTCAGGAAAAACCACCCTCAGTAGACCCCGACTAGAAATCGAGACCCCAATCTCCCCGCCATCAGCGGGCCAGCCTAACACAAGACTTACGCCTTAGACCATTCGGCCACTGAAGCGGTTGATAAGAGTAAGTATATCAACAATTAAATGAGAGTGGGAAGAACCCTAGGGGGAAAAGAACCTCACAGTACACACTACCAGAATACGAACCTTGACCTCTTGTGTCAGCGACAAACCAGACCAGATGACCATTTAGACCGGGTCAGGGGTGCAGAATATGTCCAAACGAGATTCGGGAGATATTAAAGAAGCCATGGGGATATTTGGGGTAAGGAAAAGTACAGTTTGGTTAACAAATTTAGCAGTTAATCGTATGATTAAAGTTATGTTTAAATTTTAATTTTCCAAAATATATAGTAATAATCCTTAAGGCCTCCAGCCTCCAGAAAATGTTTAATATTATTATTATTATTATTATTATTATTATTATTATTATTATTATTATTATTATTATTAGCACCGCGTGTTACTACCCGTTCGGGTTATACACACTTACGCTAATGTGTAATGGCAGGGTGATTGTGAGATGAAATGGAGGACCTACAGTTTAACGTGGAATCCGAACCACGGTGGAGTGTTTAATGTTGTTTTATTCTCTGAGTTGTGGTTTTCAGGGAAATTTTGTATGAAAATGTTATGTTCTGTGGAAATGTTGTCCCCCTGAACATATTCTGCACCCCTGGTGAAGGTAGATCTAGGCTACTGTGTTAATTAATTACCAGACTTATTCAAGAGTTACCTGCTCTCGCTCATACGTGAGCATGACTATCGTGAACTGCTCTCTTGGGGAGTTGCCCCCTAAACTCTCGCAGAACTCCTTCCCTGCCCCTCCTGCTCCGCGCCCAATCGGGCGGAACCCCACGCCGGATCCTGCCGACATTAACACGTGCATTAACGTCACACTACATATCAATGTTTGGAAAAGCCAACCAACTCTACAACACTTTGGTGTTTTCACCCAACGTTTATTCTTATTTCTTTTTGAAATGGAAAAAATCAAATCACCGACTTTGATGCCTCGTTTTATAAATTCCATAGGATTGTCGAAAAATGAAGGAGAAATAAAAGTGATCAAAAAAAAATGGGGAGGCGGCAGAAGATCAAAGTAATATGGCCTAAAAATTAACTTTACAGAAAGTTATTTGATCCAAAATTAATTTCACCAAGAGTCAGTTAGCCTGAAGTCAGTTGGCCTCAGGTCATTTAGCCTCAAATTTAAATTAAAAAACTTCTGGTATCTTTGGAAAGTACACACTGTTAGTTGTTCCATTTGAATGTAGACATTCCTACAAACATTCACATTCTCGTTGTCATTTGTCTTTCCTTCTCATTAAAATTGACTAATACAGTACATATAAGTTGACCTTATAATAAACCTAATAATAATTCCAGAATAAACCCCCCCCTAGAACTAAATATGTAAATAAATATATTTGGAGCTATCCCTAGATTTACAAAAAACGGCGCTTGAAATAAGTTTTGCATACGAACATTCCCCGACCATAAATATAAAATTAAATGTTGGTTTCGATCACAAACTCGACTTTAACTACCACACTCATCTTTTCAAGACAGTAGAATTATTTATATGAGGAGGACGATTTTGTGTCAAAGGACTTTAAGCCAAATGACGTGTACTCAAAATACTAACACATATTTTCAAAACACTTTAATAATATTTTGACCACATGGCATATTCTTCAAGAGACTGGGTAATAAATTGGCTTCAGTGATGCAAACTTAGTTCCTTTTTTTACTTTATGTCCATGGCTGTTCCCAGTCTGGGTCAGTTTTAATACAAGCCGTATATTCTCCACTACCGGCTGGCTAGGCCTGTCGTAGCTTCATATGCCTTATAATATAACTTGAGACTAGGACAGGCCCAACATCCAGTACCCGGCACGTTAATTCATCACTTTGAAAGGGTAGACCCACGTTTCACCAATGATATGCCAGGAATCAAACCCGGGACACCTTAACACAGTAGGTAGACAGACAGGCTAACGACCGAGGCAAGGTGCCGAATCTGACTTAGTTGCTGAGAGATGAAAATTTTTGTGGTGGATAAAATTTCTTCCCGAGATTCTGGTGTTGTTCCGTGTGAATAGCAAGTGGTGTTATTGGTGCGAGTTTAAAATACGGCATAGTTAACAGATATTTAAGCTCGGGATCAACACTTATTTAAACGATAACAATAATGGCATCTTTTTCTTGGAATGAAACTCACTCCAAGATGAGGTATCTATCCATACCTATAAATTTGGCATCTGACGGAAGAATGGTGTCAAATGGAAGTTGCGGGTACAATTTGAAGGGGTCCCCCCAATCGTTCCACACCTCGTGGCCCTAGGATGGACAGAAAATATTACAAATGGTGATAATAACCATATACTCTTTTTTTTTTGTGCAGTATTTAACATGCACTCTCAGAACCGTCTGATTGTATCAGCACGCACCTTATAAAATAACTTAAATATAGAACAGACACAACATCCAGCCCCCAGTTGTTGATACATCACTGTGAAAGGGGAAACTCACATTTCACCGACGGCACAGTTTCACCCAAGCCGGGAATCAAATCTGGGGACATGCTATGGGCTGAGCCAACGCGTCGGACAAACACATAGTTTTTATTAGTCTATTAGTACAAATTAAACAAATCTCGAATAAATATCTATCTCACAACAAAATACTTCTAAGTTACCAAACAAATCTGGCCCAGGTGGAGTATTTGTTTAAAACCCCGAGTTCCTACCATGATTACAGTGTCTAGAACTACGCAACGACATAGAGAAACATGGTGCAGAGAGAGGAGACGTTGGCGAGGTCGATGTTCCAAACAGACACGAACCAGTGGCTGGAAGCTGTTCATGATCATCATGAAAGTAAGCCATATTTCCTATATTCTATAAATCTAAAGTCGTTCACCTTTAACTGGGTCTCTACTTCAAATCTAAGCATTTTTTTTAGGTCAAGTTTGTTTAGAGTAGTCCAGAGCTTACATCGATCAGAACACTATAGAGATATACACCTGACGACTGACACGCCAACTAGATACGGACCTGGGTGAGAAAGAAAGTGTAGTTGCGCTTGAACTTAGGGGAAGGGTACGGAGGTTCTATGGGACCCAAACTCTCCTCTGGCTCAGCTTCTGGGACAATCGCTTCGGTCTTCAGGGGCTGCAATCAAACACGGACATTAAAAAGATGTCCCCAAGATTATTTTTACATACTTACCACTAAGCCTGGTACGAATTCATAATTTTCAATACCTTATTGAATCCGAATATCGGCCGACTGATTCAAATCGAATCCGATTCATATCTCATGTATAAAACAAATTTTGAATTGAGTCTGAATCAAATATCAAGCTTAAAAAAAATTGAGTTGAATTCAAATCTAAATTTACTCAATCGAATCTTAGTCGAATCCCATGCCTTAAAAAAAATGGATCAAAGACTTTATTTAAAAGATACTTAAAATAGGTTCAGATCTAAAGTGAATAGTTCGGTTTAGGTTTAATATGATAATTTAATTAAATGAAAAATGAAAATCTGGATGCAAAAATCGAACTCAAGACCCTTGGTTTTGCAGGTCAAATCTGTGTCACTGAGCTAATCATGTCTATTGCGTATCCAGGGCCACTTTTCATTAGTTGGGTTACATCTACACGTCTTTACAAAGGAGAAATGGCGTCAAGCAGCTGTATTGAATTAATCGTTGAAAGGGGGATAGAAGAGCAACACAAAGTTACAAAGTTAAAAAAAATTATCATACATACATACATAATCACGCTGTTCCCTTACGATGTAGGCAGTAAACTGTGGTTATAACTAAAAAAAACCCCAGCTCAGTACTTAATCCATTCTCACTAACTTTCTCCACACTTCCCTATCCTTGCATACTTCCTTCAACAACATCCATACACAGTCATACATGCTGTTTTATTATTAAAACTCTTCATGTGTCTATTTTCACACATTCGTCTACAATATTTAGCCACGTCTTACATGGCCTACCCCTTCCTTTTGATGTTTGTATTTTTAATTGTTAACAGCAGACTGTGAAACTTTTAACAATTAAAAACACAACACAACACATAATTATGTAAATTTCAGGATACATCAATCCCCTTACTCAGCAGACGGGAACACGGGAGTATGTTCCTATCATTCTTTACCATTTACTTTCACTCCCATTTCTGTTTTTTCGGTTTACTCTTTTAGGCAGTTGCATTATGAGTTTCACATTCTTCTTGTCTGATAGAATTAAACTTAGGTCGGGGGAACGAAAGTTAACAACTGATTTTATTCAAGAGGCAGCCATTACCTCTTTGTACAGTGGCAGCAAAGTGAAGTGTAAACTGGTTTACCTACCTCATAAACTTGTTTAAAAACTTAATCAACATTAATAGTTGTGTTGGTGACCTGGCGGTCTAGGGGTAAGGTGTCGGACTTCTGTGCTGGTGGCCGGGGTTCAATCCTCGGTCCCGGCACAGATTTATCTGATTGCCAAACCCTTCCTTCACCTCTGACAAGACGTGTATTAATCACAACTTGTGAATGTAGGGAATGCCAGGCCTCCACCGTGGTTCGGATCCCACGTTAAACTGTAGGTCCTTCATTTCATCTCACAATCACCCTACCATTACACATTAGCGTAAGTGTGTATAACCCGAACGGGTAGTAAGATGTGGTGCTAATAATAATAATAATAAAAATAATAAAATTTGTGTTAATCGGTCACATATGGACACAAAAAGACACAAACGGCTAGTGTATACTATGTGCCTTTGTACATCTGTGAGTAAATAAGCTCATTGAGTATTTTGTATATAAAAAAGAAGCTTTATACTCAGGTGAGAGGAAACCTACATTTCACCAATGACCAATTTTTTCTGCCGTGCCGGGAATCGAACCCGGGACCCTTAGCTCAATAGATAGACACGCTACCGACCGAGCTAAGGTGTCTGGACTCGGATTATTATTGGAATGCCGAGTGGTACGGCCGCATGGCTCACGCTGAAAGTGGCGTTGAAAACGCTGGGAGAGGGCTCCTCCTGTACAGGTAGAGGGGGGATCCCCAGCCTGTGTCTAAGTAGCGCCACGATGGTGTCCACAGTGCTCTGCACAGAGGAACAATAGCGCTCCCACACTTGTCGTCCTTGTCTCCGGAGCACCAGGAGATCGCTGTCGGGCACGGCGCGCAGGAAGAAGTGAAGTTCCGTGATACGCGCCTGGAAACATAAACAACACAGATATTGTTTTATTTTATATGTGCGCTCGTAGGTGTGTGTGTTTGTGTGTG
>CABEEJ010002694.1:25731-40924 GCA_901482245.1 Timema douglasi
GTTTGTTGGTGACATTACATTAAAGTGTTAGTGTGTGTGTGTGTGTGTGAAGCTTCGAAACAATATATTAACTTTGAGTTCTCGTAGAAAACAAAATTCTGTCTTTGACCGTATTTTAGCAATCTGAATCTCCAATTTACCTCCAAATATTGAATTTCAAAATCAAATTCGAATCTGGGAAAAAAAACTATGGACATAAAAGGAAATAAAAAAGATAATTCGTTCATTATAACATTCATACATTTACTTAAGTGTTAAATTACTGGTCTGGGGTCTGGTTGTTAAGTTCATCTGATAATAATGCGGTATTTGGTTCTGAGCCACCAATGATCGGTATTAGACCTCTAAAACTATTTTCTTTTCCAGGATTTGAATCTTGAATTCAAAATCATCTTGATTACTCTTAAAGATTCAATCCCCTACTAACAATTTTTGCCAGTAAAAATATTCCTGGCTAAAATACTCATTAATGTCTGAACTGTTTATGTGAATGCTAAGATATTATTCTTATAAAAAACAAAACAATGTAACCAAATTGAATGTCATGATAACAACTAACTTTATTAGTAAAAGACAACTTATCTAAACAATTGTAAAATAAAACATTTTCATGATTGTCAGTGAAAGAACTTTTTTTTCCGAAGCAAGATAGAAGCTGGTAATGGTTCCAGAGAAAAGTCAAAGTTTTGAATCATTACACACCCCCTCATTAAAATTATAATACAAATAATGTCATGGTACTTGGATTAAATGGTCTACTTTGTCAACGACGACTGTCACACTGACCTTGGGCAAGAAGAGCACGACCCTGTTCCAATCCACCACCTCGCTGTAAGGCAGCTCGAGCTGGTCTCCTCCCAACAATACGGGGATAGCCCCGGCTTTGAGCGCCTCGTACACCCTGGTCTGCAGCACAGTCGTGGTGAGCAGGCTGGTGTTGGGAGACGCTATAACCAGGGTGAATGTAGAGTCCCGCAAGACACTCCCCCGTGACGACTCTGTGCCGCACAACACCCAGTCCCCCCAAGACCCGGCGACCACCTTCACGCCCCCTGCCCTCCTGTCCAGTCCGACGCTGGTGGTGCCCGTCGGCAAAGAGCAGTCAAAGTGGAACAAGAACTGATCAGACGTGGAACCGAACTCTAGCCCTTGTAAGTGTTCCACTATAAAACTCTCGATATTCTGCCGAGTGAACCTCGCGTCATTGTTTACAAAATCATCCTCAGAGTCGTCAAAATTATCGGTAGCCTCCCCCAAGTTTTTGGTGTAAGCCGTGACTAGATTCGCTGATTGCTGAAACTCTCCTTGGAAAGAGAGGAGGTATTTCCTGCGCGCCGGTAACATCATCGGGGAGTCCTGCCAGGTGTCGCCCCCTGGGGGGCCTAAGATAGGCGGGGACACCACGTCGAACCCCGGCCGGTAGTTTGACCTGACGAAGGTCGACTGGATGAACATGGCGCGACCGGTGTTGACCTTGTGGAAGATGTCCCTGCCTCCGGTCGAGAGCTCCCGCGTCCCGCGCACGCTACCGCTGCGGGCAAAGTTGAGAAGCACATGGTTCCTCCCGTCTCCCCCCCAGTACGGGAGGTCGTGGAGAAGGTTCTCCTGCAAGGTGGAGTCGGTGAAGTTGCGGAGGTTGGGGCCCATGGTCGCCAGGGACTCTCCCACCAGGACCAGATAGATGCAAGCAGAGACTGGGTCAGTCGTGAAATGGGGATTGTACCTAAGGGAAGAAAATTATATGAAATAAACTGTTTAGGGAGATAAAATACATTTAAAAAGCAAAGAAAAATTAAAGGTAAACCAAAGAGTGTGCGAGAAGCCATCTTTCCCTTCCGAGTCAAGTTTGAATTGAGCTTGAATGAAAACAGATGTTTACTCAAATTCAAGTAATATATACATTCAGAGACTGTAAATANAATTAAATTTTTTAACTTGATCTAAAGTCTGAAACATTAATCAAGTCGAGGGTGTCTGCCTATTGTATTGAGGGCCTCGGGTTCATTTCCCGGCGTGGCCGAAACATTTATTTTTGGTGAAATGTGTTTTCCCCCTTTCCCAGTGATGAATTAATGGCCGGGGGCTGGATGTTGTGTCTGTTCTAGATTTATGTTAGTTTATAAGTCGTGTACTTTTATAATCAGTCACTAGCAGTTTTACCCAAGTGTCTGTTTCAGCGTGGTCTTGACAAATCCCTCCACCTCCCAGCCGAGGGTGATCACCGGGTAGCGGTCGGGATCGTACAGGTACACCGGGAACCCGGAGGTTAGCGAGCAGCGAGAGTGGTCAAAGCAGTTGTACATGCGACAAGCGGAGCTCTGGCGGGTCTCCGGCGGGGGGTATAGTCCGGGGACCGCTGTCGGGAGGAGTTTTCTGGGGAGAGCGAGGTCTGGAGTGTTTCTTTGGAGGGCCTCCCTCTGGGACACTTGAGCCTAGAAGCATAGAGCAACGAGAACATTCTAAAGTGTTTTCAAAGTCAGGCCTAGATGAACATAACTTAAAGATATTTTGTTATATTTGGAAGAGGGATGAGGAAAAGTGGAAAGGAATATATAAAAGGGAACTAACACAATATGGCCTTTACAATTGAAAAAAAATTAACACAGTTCACAATTTACACTGCTGCCACTAGACCAAGAGGTAATGGCTGCCTCTCGAAGAAAATAGATTGTTATACTTTATAACCTACTAGGATAATTGATAATTTCTAGCCTACAACACTTAAACAATCAAGATTAAGTGGCTTTAATGAACTAAGACCCAAAAACCTAAGAAATTCTCCTCCCCACAAAATGTAGTTCTCGAGCAAACGTTAGTGTATTACCTTCATATTTACCTTCCTCATATCTGTTCAAGTTAATTAGTTTGTACTACTAAGAGACTAAATCTGACAAAAGTAAACGTTCAAAAAACAAAGATAATAGTAAATAGATATTAATGAGTGAACCTATTATGAATTTGAAATAAACATAGCCTAGTTTATATAAAAATCAGTTTAATACAAAGAGATATTTTTAAATAAATTTAGGGATAGGCCCATTATTATTATTATTATTATCCCCGCGTCTTATTATCCGTTCGGGTTATACGTACTTACGCTAATGTGTAATGGTAGGGGGATTGTGAGATGAAATGGAGGACCTACAGTTTAACGTGGGATCCGAACCACGGTGGAGGCCTGGCATTGCCCACATTCAATGTTAACATTGAGTTACTATTTGTATTTTATACTTTTCTCTTATATTTTTATTTCCTCATATGTTCATAATTTTTTTTAAGACTCGAATTTGGATTTGTGTTCCATAAGTAAATTGGAGATTCATATTCGGGATTTGGATTTGTAAAATAGTGGATTCGACCCAACTCTTAATTAAATTATGAAACCAAAATCAAATTTTGAAAAGCTATTTATAAAAGTTCACCTAAAATTGACAAAGTATTAGCATGTTGGGTGAGTATTCATTTGCACAAGGACTAATAACTGGGCGTGTTAGATCCTGAGGCGTGCGCCAAGTGACCCCACCTGCTCCACAGATATCTTGAGCCTCTCCAGTTCCGTCTGTTGGTGAATCACTTCGGTCTTGAGATCATCGATCTTCTGGGAGAAACCGACCACCTCGATCTGCAGACGTTGTCTCTTGGCCTCAAGGTCGCGCAACTCAGCGCTCACGGAGCCTACGTAGCATATATAGACAACATATTAAATATTAACGGCGCGTGAAGATTCGAAAACTTCGACTTTGCTTTGAATGTTCGTTCAGCTCTTTTAAAAACTGGAGATTTATTCATGCATGTATCATATTTTTAAATTTGAAAAATGACACAGGATTCGAACCCAGGACCTGTGCCAATGCTCTACCCCTGAGCTATCCAGGAAGTGTCCAGTGCTCAGGGTCATTCTCCACTTAACCTAAGGACACAGAGAAAAGGCATTGCGAAAACCATTTTTCCAATTTAGAGGGTTCATGAAATGTCAATATATATCAAAATCTATAATTCAACATTTTTTGACAGTCACAATACTTTCTCTACCCAAGAGGTTGCGAGAAATTTAAATTTGACAAATATCATTTGTTTTAGATATCAATGATTTAAGCCCTTGATATTAAAGTTTATAGTTAAAAAATAACCTCCATGGCGTGAGCTAAGCCGACCAAGTGGCCTCTGTCATTAGCGATGATAGTGCTAAAATTTAAGGATAGAGGGTGGCAAGTGGTCAGCACAACAAAACCTACTGACATAAATCTCAGTTTTCTAGACCAAAGCCTCTACCTATTTATTTAAGTAGCTCCTCAATTGTTTTCACGGGACCGAGTTTGACCCCGTTAAAGACCCACAGTTTCAAAGTAAGCCTGGAAACGCCGGGGATTGAACCCGGGACCTCTGTATTTGTAACCAATAACACTGACCACTAGACCATGGAGGCAGTCATAATGTTAATATGTATCAGCGAAATTATTTCAAACAAGTAACTGGTAATATAGCATTGAGCTACGCATGAAGACCACACAGACATATTTCCATACTGTACCTTTAATTCTCAACATTTCTTCTATACGGAGTTTCAAATCGGAAGCCCTAAGCGTACTAAAATCTTCAAACGCTTCCAGTTTCGACCTCGTGCGGTGAATGTCTCCATTCGGAACACTGCTTTCAACCTTTTAACGACAAACAAATTAATGTTTCGTAAAAATGTGTCGATTCCGGCTTCAAATAAAAACTTATAATATTATAACAAAACAAGGTAGCTATATAATTTCAATTTGATACTTTTTTTTTTATTCCTTAGGACCAGTATTTGTGATGTTGACTGACAAATTTATTTTTAAATATAAACTCACAATGTCGAAGAAGCTTCCCATGAAGTCAGTCATCCGTATTGGAATATTTTATTATGGTAAATTTGTTGATTACTAACTTAATTAATATACATTAGTCATTTATGAAGGAGTTGGAGTTGGACAGTGGAAAAATATAGGCGTCGGAGTCTTCGCGTACCAACTCCACACACCTGATAAATATAGTCCAATTTTCATATGAAGAACCTTTTAGAAAATCCAAACACAATTTTTGCTGTCAACATTACATTGATAAAATTTTACCATAAACCTGTTATTGTTATTTTGAATGTATTAATACTATCTATAAAAATTGACAGCTGTAGATCACGTGACGACATATGAATATGTGAAAGTAGATCTGGAAGCTTTATTAGCTGGTGAATAAAGCACCTTAAAATAAAAATGGTAAAGAAGATCGAGTAGTTTTACTAGATGTTATATAAGGTTCTCCCTGTGAAAATTTGACTGTATCTAGAGCTATAGTTTTTTATGAATTTATTAGTTACAAAATTAACGCGAACATTTATGAACACACACACACTGTAGTGCCAGATCTGATCACATACTGGCATTGCTACCAACTTCGGCTGCCTCAAAGAAAGAGAAAAAAAAACCTTTCTGACCTAGTCATCGAAAGGGTAAAGAGGATGCCTGACGTTGCAAGCTTTAAACTTATCATAAGAAGTGTTCGGGGTCATTTTATAAATTAGATAAGACAATTATGTGCGCTGCTTTGTTTCTTACAATCAGGCTAATTTATTTTATTGTAAAGTTTTATCTCCTGACCAAATAGAAAACTAAATGGTATACTCTGTTTACCCTGAAAGGTATCAGTCTTGCTTTGGCAACTTGGCGCTTGTGAAATGAGCGTTGATAAGACTGGGTGCCAGTGTGAAAACGTAATAATTGTTTTTTACTTAAATATTAATTTTTGGTGTTGTTTAAAAAAAGAATTTCATAGCAGAGGAAACTTAATTTGTGTATATTTATAAAGTTAGACTACTTTATATATATATATTTTTAAACCTAGTCTAGCCTAACCTAACCTGAATATATTGTAGTGCAGAACATTTAAAAAAAATTATTATGTGGTGTTGCACATGTTTGCCTCTTTGATTTTTTTCATCTTGAATGAACTTTTTTTTTTGTTAGCATTAAAAAAATTGACCTTGTTGCCCAGCTGTTTTTTTTTNAGCCGACGTCCAGCTGTCTTGGCGTCCGTTTAGCGGTACCCAACTGTCCGGATCTGTACACTACGACCCTGATTGTAAGCTCTACCACTTGTTGAATAATGAATGCAAGGTAAGCTTGCAACCTTACAGAGTAGACGAATAATACAGAACCCAAATCTCAAAAGCTGCTGTACATATCAGAGCAACATTGTACCTTGGATAAGAAGTAATGTGTGATGAGTGGGACAATTATGAGAATCATAAACACCAAGACGATGATGCGGGACAGCTTGATGTGTCCCAACCAATGGCAGAGCGCCTCCCGCCCGTTTAGGGGGTGGTACGCGCCCGTAGATTCCAGTGTCATGGTTCCGGTTGTACCTCATATACAGAGGTACATTTTCCATTGTGCCATCCTGCTAATCAGTCACTTCCTGCAAGTGGCACAGAAATGAACATGCGGCAAACCATCAAAAATATTAGTTGTCTAGTTAATAATAGCTTAGTAATATCCAAACTATGTTAATACGCATTGAAAGGTAGTCCCCAAATTGTATAGAATGAGAAGACCAAGTTTTTTTTAAATATTAGGATCAGCCTAATTTGTGGTGTAGAAATCAAATGTTTATTTATAATATTTTAACTAACCTGAGGGAGCAATGTGACACAGATAAAAGTTTCTTCATTCAAGTGTATTAATATATTTCAATAAATGTCACACCAATATATCTATTGTGGTGAACAAAACAATACCCCTCCCAAATGTCAGACATTAAAAGTTCCTCAAGCACTGTGTTAAGTTAATTAATAAAGAGATGCGTCATGTTTATAATAAAGCCGAAAATCTAAACCCATTTAAGAGGTCTAAGGACGTAAATCTAATAAATATTTTGATATTTTTTAAAGTTAATAAAACAATGTGAAACAAACCAATAAAAACACTATATTGACTATCGCTACCGCTCTAAAACAGTTTATTAATCGATTTTTTAGATTATCAATCGACATATCGAAATTTAAATCACATAAAAGAAACGCTGCCAACATAAATATAAAACACATTTTCTTGAACAAACTTTAAATTCTCTTTCTTATGCAATAACAGAGTAATTTGTTTTTGTTGCACTCTCTATGGCTTCTCCATGATAAATAGTTTATACAGTACCACCTTATAATAAACTTATTTCTCTGTTTCTGTAATCGATAGTATATGCTTTATTAATAATAAAATATTATTATTAAGTATTAACGTAGTCTAATTTGGGATATATTGCTAATGTGTGTGTATATGTGGATTAGTTTATGTGCCGTTTAATAATAATGCTGAGAAACAACCTCGTTTTATTTTTCTAAAAATATATCTTTTTGAACATATTTAAATTTTTCACTTTAATTTATGAATAAAAAATGAAATTATAATTTATTCGTATCCAAACAAAATTAATGTTTTGAAAATAATAATTAATAGAGGGATCTCAATAAAGTTTTTGGGCCCATCTCTACTGCTGCTATCTTTGTTCAATTTTTAATACAAGTTTAATATTTCAACGTGTGTCATTAATTTGCTAAATTTAAGTTGACAGTCCTGTAAACTGCAGCTTGTGTGTTTACTACTGTTAAAGAAATGGTGAATGAGTATTCCGTGAATTTAATAGTTGGTATAATTATTTGTTCATACTCCTATATACATTTTTAAGTGTGGCTAAGGCCGTGACATGCGATTCTATGTCCACTGTTAGTGAAGTTCAAGTTAATGAAGTTCAACATGGGGATGATTCTGTAAGTTCCAAGCGCCGAAGGACCTTTTCAGAGAGTGAGAATAGTGAAAATATTAGTCCCAAAAAATTGAAATCTCTCGACGACATGAGTGGTGATAGTCCTCCAAGTATTCAGACAAAAGATAATTTTTCTAGTCTTAGTGCTCCAAATGGCTGTAGTAAATCCGTTACTTTATCTAGTTCCAAGCCTGGTGCTATAAAAAAGTTGGTTATTAAAAACTTTAAAGATAAACCTAAACTTCCTGATGACTATCAAAAAAACACTTTGGAGAAACTAAAAGAGGCAGTTAGAGCTATTCAAAATTCTAAATCTATTCAGTATAGTTTGGAGGAACTTTACCAGGCTGTAGAGAATATGTGTAACCATAAAATGGCTCCATTATTACACATGAACTTGGGAGGCCTGATTGAATTACACGTAAAGTCAAACATGGATCAGTTTCTAGAGGACTCCATGGATCGCCCGACTTTTCTTAAAAAGATCAACGCCTGCTGGATTTCACACTGCCAGCAAATGATCATGATCCGCAGCATTTTTCTCTACCTTGACCGTACGTACGTGTTACAAAATCCAGCCATTCCTTCCATCTGGGATATGGGCCTAGACTTATTCCGCAGCTATTTCATGTCCAACAACGTAGTTCTAGCACGCACAGTCGAGGGCATACTCATGCTCATCGAGAAAGAACGTCACGGAGACGCCGTCGATAGAGCGCTGCTTAAATCCTTACTCAGAATGTTAGTGGACATATCCCTATACAATGATGCTTTTCAGAACAAGTTTCTTGCGGCCACCGAGCGCCTGTACGCGGACGAAGGAAGACAGTTGATGCAAGAGTTAGATGTACCAGAATATTTAGCTCATGTAGATAAGAGACTAAAGGAAGAGAATGAGAGATTATTGCATTATTTGGATCCTCAGACGAACATCAGTCCTTGTCCCCCTAACCACCTGGCAGAGGACGAACAACAGGTGGTCAAGCAGAAGGAAGTAGGCCTAGGGAATAAGGGGCTCCAGTACACGATGGTAACGATAAGGACAAGACGAGGTTACCAAAGTACAAGATGGCCTCTGATCCATACCGTAGAGAAACAACTGATATCTGAGCACCTAAGTAGCATCTTGAGCAAAGGATTCGATGCACTCGTGGAAGAAAACAGAGTATCGGACTTGACACTACTATACAGCCTTTTCCGGAGGGTCAAAGACGGTTTGGTCACACTGTGCGGCGCTTTTAACGCCTACATCAAGACAAAAGGCAGGACAATCGTTATAGATCCAGAAAAGGACAAATCGATGGTGCAGGAACTTTTGGATTTCAAAGACAAGATGAACAATATTGTCTTGAATTGTTTTCAACGGAACGAAGAATTTGTCAACAGTTTGAAGGAGGCGTTTGAATACTTCATCAACCAGAGGGCGAACAAGCCGGCAGAGCTCATAGCGAAGTTTGTGGACTCAAAGTTACGCGCTGGGAATAAGGAGTCCACCGAGGAAGAGCTGGAGAAACTTCTAGATAAAATAATGGTTCTCTTTAGATTTATCCATGGGAAGGATGTGTATGAAGCGTTCTACAAGAAGGATTTGGCCAAGCGCCTGTTGGTAGGAAAGTCCGCCAGTGTGGATGCTGAAAAGAGTATGCTATCCAAGTTGAAGCAGGAGTGTGGAGGTGGTTTCACGTCAAAATTGGAAGGGATGTTTAAAGATGTGGAGCTCAGCAAGGATATCAACATAGCATTCAGACAGCACATGGTCCCCCTGCGGTATCCGCAGCTGTCCAACATTGACCTGACTGTAAATATCCTGACGATGGGATACTGGCCGACATACCCGGTCTGCGACGTCACACTTCCCGTCGAGATGGTCCAGTACCAGAACATCTTCAACAAGTTCTACCTGGGGAAACACAGTGGACGCAAGCTGCAATGGCAACCCACGCTCGGTCACTGCGTGCTCAACGCTACGTTCGCTCAGGGAAAGAAGGAGCTGTTGGTGTCCTTGTTCCAAGCCCTTGTACTTCTCCTTTTCAACGAGATCACCGAGCTTACCTTCGAAGAGATTAAGACTGCAACAAACATTGAGGACGGAGAGTTGCGCAGGACGCTTCAATCCCTAGCGTGCGGCAAAGCGCGCGTCATACAGAAGATGCCTCGCGGTCGCGACGTCGGGGACGCAGACAAGTTCCTATTCAACAAGGACTTTACCAACAAACTGTTCCGCATCAAGATCAACCAGATCCAGATGAAAGAGACCAATGAAGAGCAGAAAGCCACGGAGGAACGAGTGTTTCAAGACCGGCAGTATCAGATCGACGCGGCCATTGTGCGCATCATGAAGATGAGGAAAACGCTGAGCCATAATCTGCTCATTAGTGAACTCTACAACCAGCTCAAATTCCCGGTCAAGCCGGCAGACCTCAAGAAACGCATCGAGTCATTGATCGAGCGCGACTATATGGAACGAGACAAAGATAACACCAATCAGTATAATTATGTTGCATAATGGGGCTTAATCTTGTGGATCTCTCCTCTTACTTTTGTACTTTTCAACCAGCCAATGAATAAAATTGAAGTTCTATGATGAAATGCTATGTACATATTTGTATTTAAAAACAATCCTTATGATGCTATTTTTTTAATTTTAACATTTCTGCTTTTATATTTTAATTTTAACATTTCTGCTTCTATATTTTATATCTAACTAATACACTATAGGTGGTGCCCACATTTTTAGCTGGATCGATTGAACGGTGATATATTAAGTTTCATTGACACTCCATATTTATCTTCAGTTTAATTATTTATCCATAGTTTATTAAGTTGACAAGTGAATTCCTCGATTAAAAGTTGATCGCTTGTTAACTTTGACTAACCATTTGGGATTGCTCAGCCTTTGTAAATATTATAATTGATGGGATTCCTCCAACATTCATATTGAGAGTCGCTACTAAAAGTGAACTGTATTATGGTGGCACTTTGTGACGAATATCCGTCAATGTTTGATTTTTATTATTCAAAGCGTCTTCATGTAACAATGTAATATCCATGGTTTGTAAGCAAAACTTTTAGGATGTGTCATAATTGTAATTTAAGGGATAAAATTAAAGTACATGGTTAACTTATGGTTCTGTATCGTTCGCATTTTTTTAAACTTTATTTCCAACCTCTTGTTCTTGTGATTTAGACGCAAACTAGCTTAAGTTTTAAGCTTATTCAGGGTCGGGGGAAATAGATTAACAGCCGGGGGACTGGACGTTGTGCCTGTCCTAGTCTTAAGTTAGATTATAAGTCATATGAAGCTACGACAGGCCCAGCAAGCCTGTAGGGGATAATATATGGATTGAATAAAAAAAAACTGCCCACAGCCTGGAAACAGTAATGGAGGTAAAAAAAACAACCTTTGAAACAGATAAAGGCATGTGTTGAGCTCATACTGAAATTAAATCAAATTAGTTGAAAAATGACATAGAAATCAACACCTGGTCATTTAACCTGGTCAATAAAGTATCGGTGACCTGGCGGTCTAGGGGTAAGGTGTCGGACTTCTGTGCTGGCGGCCGGGGTTCAATCCTCGGTCCCGGCATGGATTTATCTGATTACCAAACCCTTCCTTCACCTCTGACAAGAGGGGAATGCCAGGCCTCCACCATGGTTCGGATTCCACGTTAAACTGTAGGTCCTCCATTTCATCTCACAATCACCCTACCATCACATATTAGCGTAAGTGTGTGTAACCCGAACGGGTAGTAAGACGCGGTGCTAATAATAATAAAGTAACATGTCTACCAGAGATCCATGAGTTAAACTATCAGTGATGAATGACCTTGAACAGGCGACAGTTTCTGGATAAGTCAGGGTTAGAGCATTGGGATACTACGCCAAAAGTCATGGGTTTGATTTCCTTGTCTAGGTGTCATTATTTAACTTGATTTAATACATTTTTATTTTATTTATGAGGTGCACTTTCTGAACTGCCTGATTATATCGGCACACGAGAAATTCTATGAGCGAGCTCGAAAGGGCCTACCAATATTGCCGGGAAAGGTATTTTCACATACCTTACAGGATTCTTTTACACGCCACAATCGATATTGGACCGACGGCTTTACACCCCCCGCCCCCAAAGGAAGTTGTGCTATTGATTCTGGGTGGGTTTGAACCCAAGAACATCGGGTTCTGAGGCAAACAAATTACCCTAAGACTATCAAAGTCGACAATTCAATACAAGTAGGCCCGCCTCGGTAGCATAGTTATTATTATTATTAGCACCGCGTCTTACTACCCATTTGGGTTATACGCACTTACGCTAATGTGTAATGGTAGGGTGATTGTGAGATGAAATGGAGGACCTACAATTTAACGTGGAATCCGAACCACGGTGGAGGCCTGGCATTCCCCACATTCACAAGATGTCTTGTCAGAGGTGAAGGAAGGGTTTGGTAATCAGATAAATCTGTGCCGGGACCGAGGATCGAACCCCGGCCGCCAGCATAGAAGTCTGACACCTTACCCCTAGACCGCCAGGTCACCCATGGTAGCATAGTTAGTTAACGTGCTAGTTTCTTGTTGAGCTAGATGCCGAGGACGTGGAGATTGAGGTTAGAATCCTACTAGGGTGAACTAAGGGGGGGTTTTTTCCTAAATTGTTTTTCACTCTACCTCCTCACAAATGTGGGGTAACTTCCTCTAAATTCAACCTTCCCAATTCTCAACCCATTAGCGTAATTAGTACTTAAGCTTATGACCCGAACAGTTAGTAAGACGTGGTGCTAAGAATTATTATTATTATTATTATTATTATTATTAATACAAGTAGTTTCATAAGACACGGCTATATCGATGCCAAAGATAATTCTCGCTTGTTGTTTTCAAAAGTTAAATATTTTTCAGTCGCCACAACAATAGACACGCAAACAAATGTGTCTTGTTTGGTTTACCAGGGACGGGGAAGTCTGGAGTCAATTCTCAGTCGAAACCCAGGAATATGTTCTAAGAGAGTTGTTCACACCGGTGGTTTTCAACTTGTGGTACTTGGCACACCGAGCAACTTCCATTCAAAGACTTAACGAGGAAACAAACAAGACAAAAGCTAACAAAATCGTGAAGCGAGTGACAAAATTCGGAAACATAGTTATAATCCAAACCTGACGAAAGATTGAAGTGACGAAAGTTGAGGTACTGTTGTAACAATGAAGGAGTTGATTTTTTTTTTAATAATATGAGTCTCGAATAACCTTAAGGATTTTATGGTCCCATCCCCAATGTAAATTGGTGGCGAGATCAGACAGTTGGTGAGACGCTATCAAAGAGAATATCAATGAACAAATTCAGTCAACAAATTAAATGTTTTAAACCAAATTATTGACATTACTGTTACAGATTTCGTCTTTTAGAAAGTTGTATTGCGCATTTCACACTCCCTCCCGATGAGTTCTGATAAAATTAAACCTAGGTTGAGGGATTGGGTAGTAACAGATTTTTTTTAAGAGACAGCCCTTACCTCTTTGTTCCAGCGGCAACAATGTAAAGAGTGAACTGTGTTCTTCCTTTTTTTATGTTTCTATCCATCTTTCCGTCATACCTTCTTCTAAATATAGTACAATTACCATATAAATCAAAGAAAGTTTTTATTTTACCTTATTGCGTATAACCCGAACGGGTAGTAAGACGCGGTGCTAATAATAATATTTTACCTTATAAAGATATGTTACAGGAAAAAGTTATACTTCTTGCACAGTGGGATAGTTTACTATTTGCTCCATCCAGTGGCAGCAGTGTAATATATGTGCGCCAGTATTCTGTGCTACCTGGAATAAAATAACTATTTCTAGGTTTGCGCAGTCTGCATTTCAATTTGAAAGTGAACTTGAAACAAGTATATGAAATATTCTCGAAGCTGAAATGAAGTTCCGATATTTTCTGTTAATCGTTTAACAGTTGAATAAATACTATGCTCATTTATTTAAATTTATATATTGAAATCACTTGGAAAATGTTTTATTGCATATCATCGTCATCAAATCTTTCCAGCCTGCGGCCAGGTAGGTTTAGTAAAATGCCTCCATCTTCCTCTTTTCTTTTACCATTATTCTCCTCTCACTTTCACACTTTCTGTTATCTGCTAATCACATCTCTTTCTCGGTCTCACCTGCAATCTTTTTCTTATATACTTTATTTCCATAATTATTTTTGGCATCTTCTCCTTTTCATTCCTCATTACATGTCCATACCATCTCAGTCTTGCTTCCTCTACTCCATACCATCTCAGTCTTGCTTCCTCTACTCCATACCATTTCAGTCTTGCTTCCTCTACTATCTCATGTACTCCAACATCCTCATTTCATGTCCATACCATCTCAGTCTTGCTTCCTCTACTATCTACATGTACTCCAACATCCTCATTTCATGTCCATACCATCTCAGTCTTGCTTCCTCTACTATATCATGTACTCCTTGTACCCTAACTCTTTCCCAGATAACTTAATTCCTAATCCTGTTTCTCCTCGTGACATAATTTTACTGTACAATTGGTTGAAATATTTCAATCCAAGCTGAAAATTTATCATCACAACCTGCAATTCAATTACCTTATAATTTTACATATCAATATATTAATTTATAATGTTTATAGCAAGCCGGAGGCAATAAATGACCATAAATATATGAAGAATAAATACCAAGTTTGTGTTCACACTAATTTTATTTAGATGTGTCAACATACTTTTTTAAACTAACAATAACAATGTTATCTTTTTAACAGGCTGTACAAATATAAAATCAAGAAATCATAGGTATAGTCCTTTCATATTAAAAATCCAACTCTATCATCTTCTTAACAACAAGAAAAATCAATCGAATTGTACCACCAGAAGGAGAAAAAAAAACTTGTTTTTTCCATGACTAATGTTGCTTCTAATGTCATTTTCTCATTCAAATAATAATTACCTTCCTAATATTCAGTTGTCGGCCTTTTACTCTTTATGTAACTTCTTCTCAAACAACATAATTTGTACTGGACAGTTTTTTTAAAAAGCCCTGGACTTTGATGACCAAATATTTATCAAAACATGACCTAAAAATATAAACAAATACTCATAATGACTGTACATGGCTAAATCAAACACGCATTTTACAGATGTAAACTAAAAGAATATATAAGCAATGAAAAGCCTTTAACAACTACACTCGTTTATTCTGCTGAATATAACATTGATTTACTTCCGAAGTAACACGACACAATCCTCTTCAGTCTAGTTGCAATCTCACCAGGAATGTGTATTTTAGAAACAACAAGCAAAGAAGATACAACGTCCATGGCCTACATTATCTTCTCATTCAGACAACTGTGATACAGTTCATGGCCTACATTATCTTCTCATTCAGACAACTGTGAAACAGTTCA
>CABEEJ010002694.1:60754-72229 GCA_901482245.1 Timema douglasi
GTATAATGATACTCACTTTGAAAGATTTAAATTTCGAAGTGTAGTGTGAAAAAATTTAAAAAAAAAAAAAAAAAAAAAAAACACGCAATAAAATAGGAAACATTTATCTATAATATAATAATTTTCTCTTAGGTGTCTTCTTTGGTATTGAAACGTTATAAAAATGACAAATAAATAAACATAATGCAACTTTTCAGTTGTACCAACTACCAAGAAGCCTTCTTAAAAAAGAAATTGGTTTACTGTGCCAATTTCCTTTAAAAAATATTTCACTTTCTCCGATTAGTATTTGCATCCGCCACCAGACTGCCTAGGAAAATTAACAGGCTCGTTTAAGACGGTTTAGACGAACTTTAACTGACCCCAGAATTAAATTTAAAAAACTTAAATAACATATAACTGTTTTATGTATAGACGGGGCTTGACATTAACATTAGCTTTCTTTATTTAAGAGTCATTCCTTATAGTCAAACAATACATGTTTTAACTTTACTGTTTTATTTATATTCATTTGTTTGTTTAAAAAAAAGCATTTTTCGATTTTTTTACTTTTATAAAAAACACGTTTTTGAAGATTCAAAGATTCGAAAGAAAAATTTTGGATTCAGATTCAAGGAAATAACTGTAAAAGTTTGTGTTTTAACTTTAAATATTTTTTTGCCGAAGCTTTGTAGTAATTGTCGAATCGAGAATTCCACTTTCAAACTATATGTAAACCGTTGGAGTTTTCAAAGCTTCGCACACTCTTAATTTCAATTTTGAGGAATCGAGGGGAAAAAATGGCGGCAGGGGTTGTGTAAGGGAACCTAAAGTAATGAATAATAAGGTATAGAATTTTACATAGCTTGCATGAAAGTACATATTATTAGTGTAATGGTTGTTATAAAACTCACATGGTGTCCCGAAACTTGAGCCGTTTCTTCATTTCCGCGAGAACTCTGGCGAAGAATTTCTTTTCCACATATTTCAGAATGTTTGCCGGCTTGACGAAGAAATCGGACCTGTAGGCCTGGTACGGCAGAAACTGAAGTTTGATAGTGTACATCCTTTGACTGAAACACAGAATTAAAGTTTACACCGATAAATACATTTTTTTTTCAATTTGATGTGAACAGAAATAAAATGTTTGAGATATTCTCAAAAGTTCAAATATTTTTTTTGTTAAAATGTTTTATGCTTGAAAAAAAATCTCAGATTGATTTTACTTATTTATTTATATAACTTTATATACTACAATTCAGGTATGGGAAGCTAAGAGTATTTGACTTTTAATTTGAAAAAATTAGCATCAACTACGATTAAAAAAATTCCAGCTCCATCAATAAGAATAATGACGGCCAAAACGTTGAATTAGTGCCATTTTTAGGTGTTTGTGTGGATATATATGTGTGTGTGTGTATGTATGTATTTCAAACTAATGTTCCTATGAAGAAATCTGAAGTCATTTAATTGAATGTTGTGATAGTAACAGGATTTATCAGATTATGATAAAATAGGCCGATCATAAACAATTTATGCAATAAAAAAAGTTTAGTTTATAAGCACAATATAATATTTTTCCAAAGCATAAAAAAATAATCAAACTTTGCAATCCCCTACATTGTAATCACAAAAATAATGTTTTATTGCAAAATACTTTGTAATTAGAGTAAGGTCAAAAACCACAATTTTACAAATCCAAATCTTGTATCTAAATCTCCAGTTTACCTCCGTAACCCAAATCTCGAATCCAAAATCAAATCTTGGAAAAAAAATTATAAGAGGAAATACGATTAAATAACGGAATAGTATGAAATACAAATAGTAACTAAATGTAATATATCTCTTTAGGGAAAACCTCTTTTCGCTTTATGAGATAATTGTATTATATTTGGAAGAAGGTATAGGAAAGGTGGATACAAACATATAAAAGGGGGACAAACACAATATGGCCTTTACAATGAAAAGAAGAACTCAGTTCACACTTTACACTGCTGCCAATGGAAAAAGAGGTAATGGATGTCTCTTAAAGAAAATTGATCGTCACCGCCCAATCCCCCGACCCAGGTTTCATTCTATCGGAACTCATCAGGGAGGAGTGTGAAACGCGCAACGCAACTTCCTAAAAGAGAAAAAAAAGGAGAAAAAGGAAAATGGCATAGAATGATAGAACACATAGATAGGAACAATTAAAAGGTATAACATAAAGGACAAACACAGGAAAAGGACATTGGATTGGTTTTGAACCACCTATGAGCAGTATTAGAGCTTTAAAACAAATTTAACTACAAAATTGAAATAATATCATGATTTTGAGTCTTGAATCCTCAAACCTCGAATAGTTGCCAAAGCCAGAATTTTTGTTTCCAAAGTAAAGTCTCAGAGCGTTGCAAAAAACTGAACATGCTAAATTCAAATAATCAATTCCTCCCCGATGACACACCCTGACTGCATACCGTTGCGGTTGAAGCTGAATGTAGTCCATGATGGCGGCGTACTCCAGAACGCTGGCCACGCTCACCCGCGTCAACTTGCGTCTCAACTTGTTGGCCTCCCGGTGGATGTTGGGGACGTCCGTCCTGAACGGGATGTCCATGCTGGGCGTCTTGATGGTCTTGGACGCCATCATGAGGATCTCGCGCAGCCGCGGGATACCCAGGGTCACATTCATGTCCCCGCGGCCGGCGAAATGGAACGTGTTGAGCGTCATCTGGGTGGAGGGCTCACCGATTGACTGAAATTTAAGGAGAACTTTAATTTACAGGAATACACGATAGTATTTAGAGGCAACACTTTTTAACTTTCATAGAGATAAATACGTACAAGGAAGAAATAGCATCAAAATACCTGTTTTTAATAAGCGGATCTTACTACCCGTTCAGGTTGCACGCATATACTAACTCAGCTAATGTTTTAAGAATGAGGAAGGTTGAGTTATGGTGTCCACGCAACTTGACCAATTAAATTCCTGACTTTTCCCCTGCTCATTTTATGAAATTCCTGACTCAAAAGGACTGACCCTGACCCTCCTCCCCATGCCCCTATTATTTTTTTACATATAATAATAAATTTTAAAATTTAAATAAACATAGTTTTTATTTGTATAATTTACTAGGGATTATAAAATATATTACACATCTACAAACAAACAAAAATGACAGTTTGAATCACATTGTAATTTACTGACTTTTTGATTATTATATTTAATACTTTGAGTAAAACAATATTTTCATGGGGGTTTTTTGGTGTAATTTATGAGATTCCAAACTTATTTTCAGTATTTTTCGCAACCACTTCAAATACCTGGCTAGTTCTCGTTTTCCTGATTGGTAGACACACTGTTGAATTTATAGAAAGTGTATCTATATTTGCAAGGAGGGAGAGTGGATAAAAAAGAATAAGAAAAAAACACCCTGAGTACACCTGGCCGTGATTCGTAACCCAATCTCCTCGTAATCAGTAGTCCAGTCTATTTCGAGAATAACACCTTAGACCGTTTGGCCGGTCTGGAGGCCGTTAACTATCTCAAACGGTGAAAAGAGTTGTTCCTTAAAAGGGCAAAGAGGATTCAAATGATCCCCAGGCGTAAACCGAGGCAGAAGCTCACCTGAGCAGCCAGGAGACCGACAGGCTCCCCGGGAGGGGTTAGTGACAACATGGACTTGAGGCTGATCATTCTGTGGAGCGTGTCCCAGTCCTTGCTCTTCTTATAGTCAGCCATGAGCCCTTCTAGATGTTCCGTCAGAGCCCCATAGTCGCAGTCCGAACGGAAGTCCGCAGTCACCGGATCTGGGCAGTGTTTCCATTTTTCATTCAACCTAAATCATCATAGATGTCAATATATATATATATATTAATTATTGTCAAAGATCATTCATTTTATGGTTTGGGTAAAACATGAAATTACTTAGTAGGGGTGTGCAAAATTTCATCTTGACTTCAAAACAAATACCAGATCAGTCTTTACTTTGCATAATAACATTTTCCGAGTAATTTTAGTGCACCAAGTTATATAAATAATAGGGATGGTAGCTTTAAATCCTTGAGAAAATTCAAGATTAGAGGATTCAAGAACATTTCGGATTCTTGACTTAAACCTTAAAAAAAAAAAAAACTTTTTTTTCAATTTTCCAAGTGGAATTTGTTTTAGCGCCCTGAAACTGATTTTCAATTATTCAGAAACAATTACAATTATATCATAAAATTAACAACAAGGTCCCAGACCAGTAATTTAACACTTAATAACCTAATGTATGAATGTTATATTAAATGGATTACAAGAAATAATGTTAAAATTTAGTTACTAAGTATATTTTATATAGTTTCATTATATTTCCTCTATTGTTCATCATTGTTCCCAAGATTTAGATTCAAAGTTAAAATGAATATTCGGATTCATAAAACAGTGGAGTTGACTGAACCCTAATAAATAACCTCAGTTTAATATGTTTTCAAACTTAAAACAAAAAATATATTAACTTTGATTCGGCTTAGGAAATATTTCATGTATTTGTTTAACTCTATAAGGAAAACCTCTTTTCGCTTTATGAGGTAATTGTATTATATTTGGAAGAAGGTACAGGAAGGTGGATAGAAACATATAAAGGGAACGAACACAGTTCACACTTTACACTGCTGCCAATGGACAAAGAGGTAATGGATGTCTCTTAAAGAAAATTGATCGTCACCGCCCAATCCCCCGACCTAGGTTTCATTCTATCGGAACTCATCAGGGAGGAGTGTGAAACGCGCAACGCAACTTCCTAAAAGAGAAAACCAAAAAACANGTTTGTCCTTTTTGTTATACCTTTTATTTGTTCCTATCTATGTGTTCTATTATTCTTTACCATTTTACTTTTTCTCCTCTTTTGTGTTTTTTGGTTTTCTCTTTTAGGAAGTTGCGTTGCGCGTTTCACACTCCTCCCTGATGAGTTCCGATAGAATGAAACCTAGGTCGGGGGATTGGGCGGTGACGATCAATTTTCTTTAAGAGACATCCATTACCTCTTTGTCGTTTAGAGTTTGCTCCGAATTTAAAAGGTGGGCTTGTTGAACCCCCCCACCCCTTCTCCCAATTCACTTATATGAGTCGAGCCAGCACCTGTTCTTCTCTTCTGCGTCCAACCCTCGCCAAGCCTTGCAAAGACTCCGACTCGCCTTTGATCGGCCCGTTTGTTTCACGAACTTTCTTAGCCGTTTCGGAGAGATTGAGTTTTTCATGTCTGCTGAGAATCTCACGAAAGGTTTGAGCCATCTCTTTTGTAGAATATGACCATTTATTTTGGACCACTCATAAATCTAAAAAAATAAATGACAATTAAATTAAATAACAATGGCTGTTGACTTACTACATAAGAAATAAGATTAAAAAAATAAACACAAACATTTTCCATTTGTTTATCATTGTCGAGCTAACACAGTAATTTTAACTATAATAAGGAAAGTAAATTAAGAAAATAAACGGATAATAATAAGTACAAGTTGCTTGCAAAGATTTAAAAAAAAAAAACCTATGGATTATAAAATTTGTGGTGGGTTTAAAATACTAATAAGAAAATAATTCTACTTTATAATAGTGAAACTTCGCTACTACAGTTTTATATTTTAATTAATTAAATAAGCACTTAAAAATAAGCTTACCTCTTTCTGCCTATAGGAAATATTTTCCATTGTCTCCTTGTCGTCTAGTTTGGCCATCGTCGACTTGTTTTCAATAATAGCTTTACAATTCTCGGCCAGAAACGGGATCCGTTCTTTTTTAAAAAACTGAGATTTTAGTACATCCCTTCCGTCCTCGCCGTAGCAAAACTATTGGGAAAAAAAATATGGAGACTTGAGGATTTAGATAGAAGTTTTAGATGAGATATAAAAAACCAATTTATAGTTTTTCTTAAAAACTATTTTCCAAATTGTATATAAATTTTTTTAGAACTATGTTAGTCAAACTATTCACTATTTTATGAATCTAAATCATTTTACCTTCAAATCCTAAATATTGGATTCAAATCTGGATCTCATAAGAAATTATTAAAAATGAGAAAATAGAAATATAACAGAAGAGAATAAAATAAAATAAAATTAATAACTAAATGTTAATTTTTTAATTTATTTTTCCTAATAAACATTCCTTATAACATTCATACATTCAGTTAAGTGTTAAATTACTGGCCTGGGGTCTGGTTGCTAAGTTTGTCCAATAATCATGTTAGGATTGAGCCACCAAGCAGTAGGCTGTATTAAAAGCTCTAAAATAAATTCCAATTTAAAAAAAAAAAGTAATAAATAATCTGATATTTACTCAAATCCTTGAATCACTAATATCATTAAGAATTTGAGGGTCCCATCAATTAATGATAGCCATTGGTTAAGCCCATCATTACATGAAAAACCAAACCACCAGACCACAGATAATTAATTTCCAATTTAAAGTTAACAAAATCGAAACGGAAGAGGAAAAAATCACTCCAATGTGAGAACATTAACCTACTATGCTAATTAAGTTTTCTAAGGTTCAAGATTTGTAGGTGAGATTAAGATTCAGTTTCACTCCCTCTCTAATTGTGAGATAGTGAGTTTTTGCACATGATGGTTCCTGTGTAGGTGTCCTTCACAAGGGTGTAAGGAAGGAACTAGTCGATTGGATAAGCCTCAACATCTGCACTCTGCATCCTTCAACAAACATTATGTTAACTTGACTTGTTTTTATGGCGAGCACGTTCACTCAATGTACGAGTCAAGTATTACAAAAATAAGGGATCGTCGCAAAATCGGATCCTTATATATCTCGATACTCACTTATCAAAAGAATCGAAAACCGATCTTAATATTATGATTTTTGATAGTTTTTGATTACTTGCTTTCAATTAAAGTAGGGCCTACTGGCAATCAGAACGGTGAATTTCAGAATGACTGGTACACACTTACCAGAGAAGTGTGGGCGTCAAAGTTCACAAATAAAACACAACAAAACACACAATTATGTATGGCTAGAGGTAGGTCATGAACACTTAGATATTTTTGGTGCCTAATTCTTGATTTTTTTTAACTCCGTAGTTGCATGTTAAAAGTTGTGTCTTGACTCTTGGTAGATGGATGTTGTGTTTACATTATATTTAATTATTGGATTATTAAATTATCAGTTAGTAATTATTATTGTCTACATATCTTCTTGGAACGATAAAGAAAGATGGAGGCATTTTAATAAAGTGATCCAGCCACAGGTTGTAAACAGTTGATGATGATGATGATTATTATTATTATTTTTATATATCTCTTTAAAACCTCAAATCGAATGGGACCCACAATGCTTTTTTTTAAGGTTCTTCAAAGTTTCTTGTAGAATTAATGTTTTTAGCCGATACATTGAAACAGAAAGTCTTGAATCATTTAGTATGCACTCAAATATGTTTAAATGATCGCTTTTCATTTAATTCACAACAAAATAACCGATCTCGTCTATTGCATAGTTTGACAAAAATTAGCCGATTAAAATCTGGTGGACTTGTGGATTCAATTGTGGACCTTGGGTACTTTTTCGTTAGAAACCTCCTGCTCTATAGAGTTTCATTCGTGATTCAGAATAAATAGTTTATCCCGGAATAATAGTGTCCCTGAGACTAACCTGGACCACTGTTCCGTCACTGTCCCTGACAGTCTGGTCGTAGTGTACCACGAGCCCCTCCAGATGTTTGATAAGACAACGTTGCAAGTAACCGCTCCGACTGGTCTTCACCGCCGTGTCTATTAGACCCTGTGTAGAAAGTAATACAGTATTTATCCTTTTTTACACAAACACAACTTATTAGACAAACATACAGCTCAGTTTAAGTTACAAGGAAAATATTTGTAACAATTCCTGGTTTTTCTCGATTCAAATTCTTAAATTTTAGCATGATTTTTGATTTCTCTATTTCATTCTCTCGACGTTTATAATTAATTTTTTTCCCCCCTCAAGCATACAAATTAATATTGATTATAAAAGAGATACGCGAATACTCAAAAATTCAAGTTCACTCTTAGTATTTTATCTAACTTGATTAAAATATTTTTTTAAGACTTGACAAATTTGAGTGCTTAGAATTTTCAATTCCTAAAAATATAATTATAAAAATAGACTTTAATTGGTTTGATTCAATTATAAGTTATTATTTAATGGTAGATATATTCTTATTTCCTTCTGTCTTATTTAAATTTTTTCATAACTTTTACAACTTTATTGAATTTAATTAAAAATTTGAATTTGTATGATCATAAGTCTAAACTTTGCACAGAAAAAAAAGTGTTTATTCTTAAAAATTCAGGTTTGATTTTATGGTTTATGTATATTTATAAAATAAAGGTTTAACTTGAAATACTTTTAGTGAAAATAAACTCAATAGCAATATCCCACAATCGGGTCATATCAATCAAACAGCCGCTGTGGGCGAATAGTGCCAACATTTGCGGATAGAGGGTGTCATGTGGTCAGCACAACAAACGCTTAAGCTACTAATCTCAGTTTTCTAGATCAGAGCTGTTTCTTGTTCATTCAAATATCTCCTCATTTGTCCTCACGAGGCTAAGTTGACCCTGTTCCAGACCAACCGCTTCAAGGAGAACTCTAGAAGTGCCAGGAACTTTGACCACAAGATCATAGTACAAATACTGTCCTATACTTTTTGAAATCAAAAAATCTCAATGTTCTCATTCAAACTTAACTAAAAGTGAACAATTTCTACCCGCCCACCACTGGTTGTTGTTATTATCATTTAAATAAAACTATGAAAAGTGGGTAGAAGGGAACTGATGTACTCTGAAAAGTTAATAATTATGTGTTTTGTTGTGTTTTAATTGTGAACTCTGAGGCCTACATTATTATTATTATTATCAGCACCGCGTCTTACTACCCGTTCGGGTTGTACGCACTTACGTTAATGTGTAATGGTAGGGTGATTGTGAGATGAAATGGAGGACACTACAGTTTAACGTGGAATCTGAACCACGGTGGAGACCTGGCATTTCCCACATTCACAAGATGTCTTGTCAGAGGTGAAGGAAGGGTTTGATAATCAGATAAATCTGTGCCGGGACCAAGGATTTAACCCCGGACCC
Source organism: Timema douglasi (assembly GCA_901482245.1). Lineage (NCBI taxonomy): Eukaryota > Metazoa > Arthropoda > Insecta > Phasmatodea > Timematidae > Timema > Timema douglasi. The sequence goes on from CABEEJ010002694.1 coordinate 69,824, forward strand.
CCAGTACAGAGGTCTGACACCTTATTCCTAGATCGCCAGGTCACCCACCTGAGGCCTACAGTTTTCTGGTAAGTGTGTAGGACTTGCCCTTCTATCCTCTTTTCAATGTTTAAATGAACACAGCTGTTTGGCGCCATTTTTCTGTTGTCAATGTTTAAGGAGGCTAAAATCAATATTTAACAGTTCATGCCCAATGTGTAGTTTTAATAACCAAATAAAGAACTTGTCTAGCACGAGTAACCATGCGCACACACCTCTCTGCCGGCCATGCAATGGAAGAAGAACTCCTGCGGCTGTATTCCCGTGAGGAAGCGCCCGTCGATGAACCCTCCGGCGCGCGGCGTCGTGTCGCCTCGGGCGAAGCTCGGCAGGGACTTGCTCGATTTCATGAAGGGGCGGCCTCTTCCCCTCCAGCTCTATTTGTCCCAGCAGGCACGAGATCTGCATCGCATTCACGGTGGACCCTTTAGCGCCAGACTGGATCATCAGCTGGAGGTTGTTGTCGGGAAACTTGCGCAGTAGACCCGTGGGAAGACACGCTCTGGGAGACAGATCACACTTTTGTCACCCGCTTTGACGGTCAAATGGTCTAAGATGTCACTCTCGCGACAGACTTGGTTGCAGATGACAGAGAGATCAGAGTTTGAATCTCGGTCAAGTGTAATGGGGATGTTTATTGACATCAATAGTTTTCCACCCTCTTTTTTATGCAAATGCAGGTACATTTCCTTTAAATTCAACCTCCATTATATATTTGCGTAATTAGTTCAAATGTGTGTAGCCCGAATGGGTAGCGAGACACAATTGCAAGAAAAAAGAAATGGCATAAGTTGTCATTTTTGGGTACACCGTTTCAAGAAAAAAATAGGGATGGGATTCTCGAATACTTCAGGTTATTTGAGTTTCAAAAAAATATTGAATTTGAGATTTGAAAAAAATAATTGTAATTTAGCTTAAGGCTCTGTTACTGCTTATTAGTGGTTCAGTCCCTCATAATTACAATACCAAATTAACAACCAGACCCCAGACCATTAATTTAACACTTAGAACACTTAGAACTGAATGTATTAATGTTACAACAAATGTTAACATTTAATTACTATTTGTTATATTTCTATTTCCTCTTATGTTCATAATTTTTTACGAGATCTGGACTTGAGATTCAAGGTTTAAAAGTGAAATTAAGAATCAGGTTTGTAAGATAATGGATTTGCATCATCTATATACAAAAATATTCAATACAACCCGTTTCAATTGAAGCTCTGGCAGACCAGAATATAAAGGTCAGACGTTTAACCCACCAATTCAGTTTGAGAGTAACTCGCAATGTGGAATGTGAAAGTCCAAGGGACTTCTGACGACCCGAGAGATGATACTAACGTGTTAATGTTATTTGTGAAGGTGTCCAGAGATGTCTTGTAGGCTCGGTCAATGATGGCCCTTCCCTTCACCCCAGTGCGGTAAACACGCTCCATCTCATCCTTCAATTTGTGCGCCTGAGACTCGTCAAGCTCAAGCGCTGACATCACCAGTTCGTCTCCCACCTGACAAATGAATCAAGACGTGTTTAGAACACTTAGTATACAAGGAGTGAGGTCGTCAAATACAAGTCATTGGGCAGAGAACCCGACTCACCTTCCTGGACGCCAAGATGTGCTCCACCCTCTTCTGCTCCGCGCCGTCCAGGATGAGGATGTCTTCTATACCCAGGGTGAAGCCACACCTCTGGAGGTAGAACGTGAACAACTTGGAGAACGAACTCAAGATTCTGCTGGAGCAAGCTCCCCCGTACAACTGAAACAAAAATAATACGTTCAGAGTCGGGTCAGCGTAAGAAAGGAGAGGGAGTAAGGAAGGAAAAGGCAGTAAGGATTGAAGAAAGTAAGGTGGGAAGGGAGGGAGTCAGGAGGGAAAAGGCAGTAAGGAGTAAAGATGGTAAGGTGGGAAGGGAGGGAGTCAGGAGGGAAAAAGGCAGTAAGGAGTGAAGATAGTAAGGTGGGAAGGGAGGGAGTCAGGAGGGAACAAACAGAGTGTCGAAGTGGAGAGAGAACATTATTTTGTGATAGTGAAGTTATGAGAAACTAGGATCATGGTATGAACAGGCAATGACTGTTATGGGAAGGCATGGAAACAGTTCAAGAAGATTACGACGACGACGATGATGACGATGGAAAAATTAACGTATTGTGTTTATTGTGTTTTAAAATTTGATATTTGAATGTAGAATAAAGATTCATATTCGGCAGAAAAAAAACCCATGTGGATTCAACACATTTTTATTGGTATGATACCCGCCTTCGTGGCGTAGTTGGCTAATGTGCTAGTCGTGTTGAGCTCGACTGCTGAGGACGGGGAGATTGAGGTTCGAATCTCGGTCGGGTGAACTGGGGGTGGTTTTTCCTAAAT
>CABEEJ010002694.1:72490-91946 GCA_901482245.1 Timema douglasi
CCCCCCCCCCACCCCCACCCCCCCATCATCTAACATCCGGGACATGGGAAGTCTTACCTCGTACAAACAGTGAACCAGTCCATATGGCGTGGCCCCAAAATGGGTCTTGTCGAGAACCCCGCAGAGCAGTTCTCCTTGTCGGATGATCACCTCGGCTTCTGTCATGGTGTTAGGTTCCGAGAACGGTGTACCCCCGGCTTTCCAAGGGCGAGCCTTCTCGACCTCCCACGCCTGCATCATATCACAACATCCGTCACGTTTGGGGAAAATGTATACCTCCCCTTCCCACCCCCCCAAATATGATTAAAATAGTCAGAGAGCAACCACTTTATTAGGGATAGGACCCTCAAATCATTAGGATATTCAAGATAATAAATAATATATACCAAAATTGGTGTATAAAATATGAACAGAAAGTGATTTCTTGTAGGTCTGGCTACCATCCACAGCCCCCTAACATATATTTTACCATTTGACTAATGTTTTCTGTAACACGATGTTTTTCCGGAAAGCGGCTACAGCATTATAGAACGTCCTGCGTTCGACAGTAAGGCAGCGAGACCACCAAAGTGATATGAGACACGATCTGGCAGTAACATGGCAGAGATACATTTAGTAACAATGTCTGCCTCTGACGATGAAGATTCTTTGGCCTTATTATTATTATTGTTATTATTATTAGCACCGTGTCTTACTACCCGTTCGGGTTATACGCACTTACGCTAATGTGTAATGGTAGTGTGATTGTGAGATGAAATGGAGGACCTACAGTTTAACGTGGGATCCGAACCACAGTGGAGGCCTGACATTCCCCACATTCACAAGATGTCTTGTCAGAGGTGAAGGAAGGGTTTGGCAATCAGATAAATCTGTGCCGGGACCTCTTTGGCCTTATTAAATTTAGTCAAAGTTAATAGACACAATAATTATGATCACGGTAAATGACACTTACAGGTGCATCCTTTTTTTGAGTAAACAACTGTTTTTAAAGAGTTAAATAATTATGTATCCAGAAAAGTTTCAGTCATTTTACAGAATGAGTAAAGAAACATTTTATTTCTAAGGAAAGTAAAATAGCACTAAACGACTATTTTAAACTAAACACACAAAATAAGATATAAAGGCAAGGCTTACACTCTTACTATAAAACTGTAGACATCAAAGTGTCAAGGTATGTCAGACCCCTTCTTCGACAGAAGGGGGGCTTTATTTTCTTTTCAATATTTAATTTATTACCAAGAAAATTCAAGCATGTGATTTTAAGACAAGATATAAACTTTAGGTTATGTATCTTTTAATAATTTCAAACAAATTGTCCAGCCAAGTAAATGAGCTAACTTACCATTAACACGTGACCAAAAAAAGTGGAGAATGCAGCCCTCGTCTGACATTGACATGGCGTGTATTGAGTTACCACTATGTCGCACCACTTTAGTGGATGCTGACTCATAATGTTTACATTGGTTTAACCCTGACATGCATGTTAGATGCCAGGTCACACACCAGATCACATTCCACATAATTTTGGTGGGTACTACGCCTAAATCTGAAGTATATGTGACCATGTGAGTGCTAATAATAAGTGTTACAACACCTTGCTCGATATCTTGGCGGTCCCCGTGAGGTTGATGGGGTATTTGCCCGTAGGGATTGTGTTGAGGATAATGGTGGACAGCACTTGTTTGCCAGACCAAAGTCGGGCAGGTTTCAAAATGGCCGGCGGCAGAAGTTCGATGTCACCGCGTTTGTTGGACAATCCTTGGTATACAAGCTGCTGGTACCCCTCCCTGAAACCACCGGGCATACCGTCAGTTTACACATGGCAGTGGCTATATGTTGGACAACCCTGGACATTCCTTCTTGAAACAATATTCACAATACCTGCTTTGGTGGCTGCGAGATCTCGGCTAAGTGGTCTCACTCGCAATAGATTGGACTGACGATGATTAGGAGGAGGCAATTTTTATTATCACCACGTCTTACTACCCGTATGAGTTTGTAGGCATATGTACTTAATACTTATTATGCTAATGTGTTAGAGATAAGGTAGGTTTAATTTATAGGGAGGTGCATGGAGGAGCAGTGGAGAACCATTTAGGAAAAATTACTAGCAGTATCACCTGACTGGGATTTGAACCCCAATAAATCTCCCAGTCATTGTTTTCCAATCTCTTGCAAGAGTGTTATCTTAGACCTTGCGGCCACTGAAGCGGATAGACGAGGTTTAAATCCTGGACAGGTGGTAGTGAAGGTGGTTTTTCCTAAATGGTTTCCGTCACTCTCTCTCTTCAAGCAAATGCAGGTACACTTCCACTAAGTTCAACTTTCCTCATTCCTAGCACAGAAAGGCAATTAGTACCTAATGTGTATAACTACAACGAGAAGTGAGACTCAAATTTGAGATGAAATTGAAGATTTAATGTACTTTAATTTTTCAGGTTTTGAAAAATTCTTTGAATTGAATAGCTACTAAAGCTCAACTTGAACTTTTGAGTACTCACACATCCCAAATTTAAAATGTAGTTCACCCACCTGTCGAAGAAAACCCCACGAAGTGAAAGGCGCACTCCAGAAATGACATGATCCTGAATCAAACCACTGAGCGGCGTGCCGTCTTTAGGGACGACGTACTGACAGTTGACATTAACTGAAATAAATCGGGGATATCAAACTCCATTCTTACCAACATAAAAATAATATAGGTCCGACGCCTTAGCTCAGTCCGTAAAGTGTTTGTCTACTGAGCTGATGGTCCCCCTCCCACACTTGCCCGGATAACTTCAACCCTAATCTTGTTTCTCCTCGTGACAGCTAACATGCTCCTCACAAACTTCATTCCCATGTCCTCCACTTTCCTAGTCTCTCTCACATTAAATTTCCATGTTTCTGCTGCATGTGTGACAATGGATACAAAGTATGGTCTGTACAACACTTCCTTACACTTCAATGCGCTTCTCTTCTCCATAGCGGGTCTCTTACACACTATAGAACAACTTTCCCTGCTGTCCTCTTCTCTTTAAATCCTCTCTACTCCCATATTTCTCCTCACTCAAGCTTCAAAGATAGTTTACGTTCTGTACTTTCTTTAGCTTTACTCTATCCAACTTTAACTGATTTTACATTTTACCTCCATTACTGTTTCCAGCCTGTGTTCAGTTTTTTATCCAAGCCATATATTTTCCACTACCGGCTGGCTAGGCCTCTTGTAGCTTCATATGACTTATAATCTAGCTTTATACTAGAACAGGCACAACATCCAGTCCCCCGGACGTTAATTCATCCCTGTGAAAGGGTAAACCCACATTTCACCAACGATAATTTTTTCGACTGTGGCGGGAATCAAACCCTGTACCTCAATAGACAGACACGCTAACAACTGAACTAAAGTGTTCGGATAAGTTTTACTAATTACTAAAAATGGATATTTAAAAAAAACACAATAGTAAGCGGCGGAACTCACGGAGATTGTAAGCCTCGCTCCTCCCGAGCTCGCTCTGAGGGAAGTGAGCGTTCATCTCGTCACCGTCAAAGTCGGCGTTGTACGCCTTGCAGTTGGCGTAGTGCAGCCGAAGCGTCTTCTCGCCTTGGAGAATGCGCGCCGTGTGGGCCATGATACTAGGTTTGTGAAGGGTGGGTTGCCGGTTCAGTAACAGGATGTCACCGTTCCGGAGATGCCTGTGGACCTGAGAAACATGACCCACACTTATAACACTGTTTTATTAGGTGTGTGTGTGTGTGTGTGTGTGAGAGAGAGAGAGAGAGATAGAGAGAGAGAGAGTGCATGAAATTTCGAGCTTGAGTTTCGATAGTTGTCCAAACTACAAAACTGGAGAAATTCAAACACTAAATATCTTTGATTTAATAGCGAAAATTTTGAGGTGATTAACTTTATTTGATCGCCTTTATGGTTTAGTGGTCATAGTTCTTGTTTACAGATCCCAGAGGTCCTGGGTGTGATCCCCATGCACACCCAGCCAGCAGGGAGTAGGAAACATTATGAGCCATATTGATAAACTATTGTATGAGCGAGGCAGCTGTCGGTTACTCAAGGTATAGTCACAATTTAAAACAGTTGTATCAACAAAACGTCGCAAAGCGGAGTATGCCTCTATAACCGTTCTTAATAATAACGAATATGAAATGTCAACTATTTGTGTGTGCGGTTTAATGTGTGTCAGCGGCTTGTAAGCTTCTATCTCACACCTATAATTGTGACTGTCTGCTCGGAGGAGGGAGAGAGTGGGCTGGCTTACCACTTTGATCCCCTTGGAGTCCCTGTCCTCCGTGTGAGTCAGGAGACGCTTGGCGATGCTCTCTCTCTGCGTTTTGCTGTGGGCGGGAATCTTGATCTTGGAACCGTCATAGTTTTCCACCATTACAGCCCTGCAACAAACAAATAGCCCTATCTCGTTTCACCACGGGGCACAGATAGAACAAAACCTGTTTGTTTGTTGTTTTAGGCTTGAAAAAAAAAATTATATTGTTGGTTATTCATCTAACTTTAAGCAATGAAATCACTTGGAAAATGTTTGATTGTACAACTGTATCCGATATTTTATTTTATAGCGATAAATCGAGTTATTATGGGCAACTCTCGATGAATAATACTAAAGGGGGCGGTGTCTATCTGAGTTATGAAAAGTCTGTTTGATAGAGCAGAAATAAAGTTGTGTCTAAGGAATGAAAACTGATGCTTTATCTAAAGTAATTTTATACTTTGATGTTCCGAGGTGAACAACACATATCAGATAAGACACACATAAATAACACAGTTAGTTGCTGATATGGGAAACGGTGAGACTACAATAGGCTATAGTACTTGTGAATTATCTATAGACTGTACTGTGTGTGCGGGGGTGAGAGGGGAGGGGTAGTAGCGCTGTGTTGCAAGATCTCCGTCAGACCCCTGCATCACAATACTTATATAACACTTTTAACCTGCCAGCATGCGGCTGGCGTGTTAATAAATAAAATTTTACTGTAGGAAAATTATGTCCAAATTATCTGAAGTCCGAGATATCGAGATTCAAGTTATCAAGAGTTGACTGTATAGCAACTTACAATTCAATTATGTCAATTTTTTTTTTTGGTGGGAATATTGATTTTAACTGCGTATAACAACTCAGAATGGCGATGATCGATAATAAATAAGAATATTTTAGCCGTCAGAAGTCAAAGCTGACATTTGTTTCAAAGTCAAAGTTTCGCACATCCCAGGCTCGCGTACGTGTGAAACCGAGAACCTCACCCTGGATACGTTGTCGGACCATTAGTGATCATCTCCCGGAGTTCCCCGACGTTCCACGTCGTGACTGGGGACGGGTAAGTCAGCGCTGTCGCAAACGGTTGTGGTACCCCCACCTCGTCAATGTTGAGGTTGGGATCAGGCGTAATGACGGAGCGGGCGGCAAAGTTGACCCTTTTCCCCATCATGTTCATGCGAATCACGCCTTGTTTCTTCTCAATCACCTGCAGAGGCCCAAATTACTCGAGGTGTGCAAAGTATCATCTTTTAATATTAAAACTAGAAGCAAAGCTGAATCAGATATAATTATGAAGTATTACATTACAATATATTATGTTTAACAATAAGGCGGCCCAAAGGATAAATTACTAAGACACTAGCAAAAATACATTCAACATTGCATGGAGTAGCCGCGAAATGAATTACGTGGTTACCCCGGGCAGAGCTTTTCTTTGCTTCAAACAGACAAAAAAAAATCCCTTAAATTTACTTTTTCCAATCCAGTTATTTAATAAATTAAAAAAAAATCTATTCAAAAATTTAAAATTTCAGCTTTAAGGTTCACATGTTCATGAAAAAGGAATATTTCTGATGGCTGCGTGGTCTAGTTCTATCTCGGTCAGGTATATTGAGGGTGGTTTTTCCACTCTCCCTTCATGTAAATGCAGGTACACGCCCTCTAAATTCAACCTTTATTACCCCTAACATATTAATGTAATTAGTAAATTGGCGTATTGTTTCCCCCCTGTACCCCTCGGGCAACACAGACTTGCCTGTTTGAGTCCGTTGACATTTTTGCCGCTCTTGATGTTCTGGTTGATGTTGTTGTCCATGAGGTGATCCACGTGGCCCTGGATCTGTTGCCACAGAAAGTGGAACTTCTCGAGGGGCGAGTTGCCGCGAGCCTCACCCACCACCGTCTACGAGCAATACCAGCACTTTTTAAATGTTGATTAAAAATAACAGATGGTGAAGCTCTTAAATCTTAAAGGAGATTTGAGAGAATATGGTTGAGATTAAAAAAATATATAATCAAAATTTTTGTTTGGGATTTGTTTTAATATTTTATTGTGCTGTAAAAATGGAAGTATATATAGTGAAATCGACAGATAGGTGAATACATCTCGGAAATTAGTTGGATGTATGTGGACTATCGCAAAGTATGAAGTAGTATCTAAAGAGTAAAAGATGGCGGTTTATAAAAGTGTGTTACGCCAACATTGTTGTACGGATGTGAAACGTGGGTTTGTTAGAAGACACTCAAGAGCAAGGAAAATGGAGTTGGAATGAGATATCTAAGAAATGTATCAGGAAAAACTCTTATGAACAGAGTCAGTGATGAATGGGGGCTGAAGGAGTGAGGTTTGAAAGGGAATCCAACAGGACAGTGTGAAAGAAACGTCTTACGTTGGTTTGGGAATGTTGAGAGGATGAGTGTGGATCGAGTAACAAAGCAAATATATGAAGGTAGAGTGTGTGGATCAAAAGAAAGGGGTAGGCGATGTAATACGTGACTAAATGTTGTAGACGAATGTGTGAAAAAGAGAAACATTATGAGTTTTAATAATAAAAGAGCCTGCATGACTCGATGTATGGATGATGTTGAAGAGAAGGGAGTATGCAAGGACAGGGAAGTGGGGAGGAAGTTAGGGAAGATGGATTAAGTATGGAGTTGTTTTTTGAGCTATATGCACAGTTTCTTGCCTACCCAGTAAGGGAACGGTGTGATTATGTATGTATGTATTGTTGCTGCAACAGCTACAAGACAAACTTAACAACCAGACCCCAGACCATTAATTTAACAAAAATTGATGAATAAATGTTATCATAAATGTTAACATTTAGTTGCTTGTTCTGATTTCTATTGTTTTGTTATATTCTTATATCCTCTTATATGCATCATTTCCTACAAGATTCAGATTTGAAGGTAAAGTGAATATTCGGCCTCGAGATTCATAAACTAGTGAATTATACCTATTTCTAGATTAAATACCATAGCTTTTATTAACTGGTATTCGAGGTGACCTGGCGGTCTAGGGGTAAGGTGTCAGACTTCTGTGCTGGCGGCCGGGGTTCAATCCTCGGTCCTGGCAAAGATTTATCTGATTACCAAACCCTTCCTTCACCTCTGACAAGACATCTTGTGAATGTGGGGAATGCCAGGCCTCTACCGTGGTTCGGATTCCACGTTAAACTGTAGGTCCTCCATTTCATCTCACAATCACCCTACCATTACACATTAGCGTAAGTGCGTATAACCCGAACGGGTAGTAAGACGCGGTGCTAATAGTAATAATAATAATAACTAGTATTCGAGAGCCAAGAACGGAGAGTTTTGTGACATTTAAGGATATAGTTTGAAGTCCTTATAACCAACCTTTCCTTCCTCTGTCAAATCCTCCGTGTTCCCGTCTTGCACCAACTTGATCACGTTGCGTAGAACCATGTTGTCTTGCAGTATCCTCTTATACACTTCGGTCTGCGCGTGTTCCATCATCTTGTTGTCTACGTAGTTCACCTTCAACACAGCAGATCGTTGAGCTGAGATAATGTGTTGGGTCTTTTGTCAACGGATTGAAACATGTCATCTAGATGTAATCACCATCAGCCTGCGACCGGCTCAAGTTAGTAAAATGCCTCCATCTCCCTCTTTCCTTCAATCATTCTTCTTCCATTGATCTCTCATTTGCACACTTTCTGTTATCTCTTCTCTTCCTTGGTCTCCCTTACTGTATTTAGAGAGAGACAGGAGGAGGGGATAACAAAAAATGTGTAAGTGAGAGGAGAATAATGCAAGGGATTAAATGAGGAAGAATGGTGGAAGGGCACAGGAAGTAGGAGGCATTTTACTAAACTGACCAGGCCACAGGCTGGTAACAGTTGTTGATGATGATGATGATGATGATTATAAATAGGGTACACAAAGTTCATTGCCTGAATTATCTTATTCCAACAACTGTGGCTTGAAAAAATTACCATATGTTGTAGTATTTATACATTCATAAAATATCGATAGTAGGTATTTTAAAATATACTTATTCAACATAATTTTTTAGAAATTAATATAAAAAAAATTAGCTAAGAATACAAAATTATAAAAAATTACCAAATCGTTTCCGCAATCAGTGGATCATGGACAGAGTTAATGTACAAATGAGCATTATCTGTGATGTACCAAAAAATATATGAGATATCATCAAAATTCCAACCCCCAGTTATTAGTAATATTTATTTTAAAAGTTTTACAAACATATAACTCTTAATCGTTATGGGTGTGCAAAACTTCCGACTTTGTTTGAAACATTAGTTTACTTCAACTTCGATTCGACAATTACAAAAAATTTGCAAAAAAAAGTTAAAACACACATTTATGTTTTTTTCTGCTGTTATTTCCATCACAAATTAGTGTTAGTGTTAAAAAAAATCTTAAACAATTATATTACACTTTGTGAGAGTAACTTAATTTATCATTTTAAGACGAGATATACTAACTATGTTTGTAATATAGCATTTTGTAAAATATATTTAATACCTAGATTTACATAGCTATGCAGGGTATAATATTTTAGCCAACATTTTTTTTTTTTTAATTTTTCAAACTTCGATTTTGCTTTGGGAAGACATCATTTTCATATTATTTGATCCGACTTCACCTCAAATTTAAAAAGTGAATGTTGCAAACTCCTATTAATCAATAAATTGTTTAAATTCAGATGGTTTTATAATAAAGGAAAGTGATAAAACTAAAGAAAAAGGAAAAATAAACTATTAAGAGTAAATTTGATGAAGAAAGCCCACCTAGGGAAAGAGGAAAAATGTGGGAAGAGTCCAATGCACAAAGGTGACATCTTCTTCCTTTCCTTTCCTTTCTTCTGTCTTCTATAGTAGAAGTAGTCACACACACATTTTAACACAAATATCATAATATTACGGCATTGTTGCCTTTATCAAACACAAAGAAGAAGAAAGTACATAGTACACAAACAATGGATTACTCCATTTTTAAATTCAGATGGATAATTTGCCATGCTTACCGGTCTTGTCTTTGGAGGGGGTACTGAAACCAGGTCCATGAAGAATATATCTGTGGGATATTGCAGCGAGGAGGTCTTGAGGACAGGGAGTATGGCCGTTATGAAATCACAGTTTTCAGGCCACAGCTTGCGGAGATGATCTCTGCAAGGAAACAAGAGACAAAGTGAGCACTTCTCTTCAATGAAAGACCCTTTGATTCCTAGAAACCCTGAGAGCGTTTAAGATAAAGATTCCCAAAACATTTTAAATATCAAATCTTTTCTAGATTTATATTTTTGTTGAATTTTGAAGACAGTACAGGAAAGGTGAATAGAAACATATAAAATGAAACGAACACAATATGGTTCCGTCCTGATGAGTTCCGAGAGAATGATAACTGGGTCGAGGGATTGGGCGATAACGATTGATTTTCTTCAAGAAACAGCCATTACCTCTTTGTCCAGTGACAATGGTGTAAAATGTGAATTGTCTTATTTTTATTTTTTATTTTTTTTGTAAAAGCCATATTTTGTGTTTGTACCTTTTTATGTTTCTATCCAACTTTGTTGTACCTTCTTCCAAAAATAATATAGTTACCTCGTAAATCTAAAAGATGTATTTTTTTTATAGAGATATAAAGTAGGTTACTTGTAAGTTGCGATAATTATTTAATTTATCATATTAAAACAAAATATTACTAACAATTGTGCAATAAAACAATTTCAAGTAAGTTTAGCGCATTAAGTTATATAAAAATAGCCACATTATTATATTTTTACGATCACAAAGCTATTGAATATAAAAAGTGATCTTCGTACTCCTTGCTAACAAGATTCACAAACATATTGGAAGTTTTGCACAAGCTTGCCGTTAAAACAAAAAAATTAATGATTTAGTTTTGATTTATATTTTCTACAACAAATAAAAAATTAATAAATGTAATAAAATAAAAACTGTGGAAATATAAATCATAACAATTTGGGAAAATAAACCTTTGATTCTTATTATGCATTCTAGAATTTGGATTTTAGATTGGTAGGTAAAATGAAGATTACAATACAACAAAAATGAAACTAGACTGTATTAGTTTTTTTCAACTCTTATAAAAAATCAATAATTTCGAATTTAACAAGAACTCAAAAAGCAATTCACCAATGACGCTAGAAATGTTCTTACCTCTGTTCATTCGGCATTATCGTCGTGATCGCCGACTTAGATTTTGCATTTTGTAAGATAGGATCTTGAGAGGCACTGCCAACAGAATAGAAATAAAAATTATTTAGTAAGTGAAGGAATTTTTATTCGGGGATATGAATCGAGTTTGAATTGAACTGGAATAAAAACATGAAGTTATAGTCTCGATTGAGTAAACAGAGCGATATTTTCAAATACAGGAACCTCAAATTGAACTTTTGTAATTGATTCATGCATAGACCATAAATACAAACATATATTATAAGAATACAGTAAAACCGTCCATATCCTAAACCCGGCATTTCTGTTTATGTTTTTTTTAGTAGCTGAACTACCAAATAAAGATTTTAGTTCGGTAAAGCCTTTATTTGTTAATAAGCTTTACAAGTAAATAAAAAAGTCAAAAGAAAATTTCAAACTTTCTTAAGAAGAAATTATAGCTTTGTTTTTGTTGTTTTATTGAATAACAATTTTTTTTAAATACTGTATGTACATACATTTACAAAAATACTTTTTTTGTAAGCATAAATGTTATGTAGTTTATTATTATTATTTTTTATCCTTTAACTTTTCAGAGGGGTATTAATTTCATACTCAAAACTTTTCTTATCCAAAACGAGTTAAAGCTCCTTTTATTTCGGCTATCAGAGGTTTTAATGTAATAACTTTTTGGTGAAAAAAGTTATACTCAAACAAATTTGGATGTATAGCTAAATTTAATGTAGTAATACAAGTTATCTATGTTTTAAATCAAATAATAAAAAATACAGACAGCATTTTTGTTATCATAAAACTATATGTGATTTGTCTCTGCATGTTGATACCTGTCGAGTTATACACATATGAACTAATTATTAATGTGTTTGGGATTGGGAAGGTATTACGGAGGCATTTGCCAAGAAGGAGAGTAGAAAACAACTTGAGATAACCCAACCGGATATTGGAGTACATGAGATAGTAGAGGAAGCAAGACTGAGATGGTATGAACATGTAATGAGGATGTTGGAGTACATGAGATAGTAGAGGAAGCAAGACTGAGATGGTATGGACATGTAATGAGGATGTTGGAGTACATGAGATAGTAGAGGAAGCAAGACTGAGATGGTATGGACATGTAATGAGGATGGAAAAGAAAATAATACCAAGGAGAATGATGTTGATGAATTTGTAGAAAAAGACCCCAAGTGAGGACCAAAAAGAGATGTGAGGAGCAGATAACAGAAAGTGTTCAAGTGAGAGGAGAAGAATGTAAGCAATTAAAGGAGGAAGATTGGTCAAAGGACAGTGGAAGATTGAAGCATTACATGATAAAGGAAGAATTAAGTCTAGTCTTGGATAACCTTGAGAACTTGCTGGAAGTTTCCACTTTAGTGACAGACGTCATGAGTTTGTTCTGGAAGAAAGTGAGTTTCTTCATAGGTTTCTCACAGCTCCGACAAGTCTTGGTTTCCGACACGTACTTGACCACTGCTTCTAACAGTTTGTTCTTCAAAGACTCGACACTTTTGGTAAAGACTTCACTTTTAATACAGATAGGAACACTGCCTGTAACAGACACAAATAAAAAAGAAAGTTATTAACTACCAGCACATGGAAGAAGTGTTACTACGCTGACATACATTTCCAAGCCATTAGGCAATAATTAATCTTATTATAGTATCAAAGACTACAGCACCGTAAAAATGTTTTTATTTTTAGTTAAATCTCATTTTTTAAAATCTTTTTACTATAGTATCAAATACATTTATGGTGATATCGTCCATGTATGGTTAATGACTAGAGCATCATAAAAATGGTTTTATTTTTAGTTAAATTTCATTTTTCAACCCTCATTTTTTTTGGTGTTATTTCAAGGTTATTCAAAATTGCATGGTATCTGAGGTGTTTAAGTATTGTTTGCATATAGAGACAATGTATGCAAAATTAAAATTTATTATTAAGGTAAGATGATTTACGTCCCCTCTTAAGGAAGTTGTTCTACAGATTTTTCTCGATCAAGAAAAATCTGTCGAGCCTGGTCGGGTTTGAACCCACAAACATCAGATCCTGATGCGAGCACTTTACCCCAAGACCACCGAGGTCAACTTCGTGTTATACTTAAATATAAATTCCTATGACTCAAATGAGTAGTGAGACGTAACAATTTTTATTCACCTGCTCCCTTTTATTCGGTTATTGAATATTATCTTTATCATTTATTTCTATTTGTTTTCGTCAACTAAACTCACAAGAAACGACAGTTTTTTGGAAATCATCCAGTTTCTGCTTGACGAGAAGGTTGAAACTCTCCTGCGCGCTCGCGTCGTCAGCGTTAATGTGGCTGGAGAGCGAGTACGACACCAAGGACTCTGCCTCCTGCGCTTCCGACAGATACCCGGCCTGCAGGAGTGACAACTGGGTGATCAGCAGGTGTTTCATGTAACCTGGAGAAAATATTAAACAAAGAGATTAGGTAAATGACACCCAAAAGATTTTTCGGAGATGGGTTGAATACACTTTTATATCAAATTTGAATTTCTTTATTTTCATCTTCATTTGAATGGATATCACCTGACTTATGAAGGTAATAGCCAACACCACATCTTACTATCTGTTTGGGTTATACGCTTAACTACAGTAGCCCCATGACTTCTTTGGTGCTGACTGACAGCTCACAGCTGAAAGCTAACGGCTTTGAAAAGTTACCAGACCAAATTATGTATCCCTACGCCAAACCATATGATCTGCAAAAACATGTGTTTAGCAGCTGTCACTTATGACAGTCAAAGTGTAGGTATATACCTAAATGTTGACTGTCAGAAGTCAGCTGTGAGCTGTCAGTCAGCACCAAAGAAGCCGTGGGGCTACTGTAATTAAGCTAATGGTTTTAGGGATTAAAGAGGTTATATTTAGAGAAAGTGTACCCACATTTGCATGGAGGGAGAATGGAAAAAACTCTCTCAGTACACCCGACCGAGATTCGAACCTCAATCTCCCCATCATCGGCAGTCTAATCTACCGCGAGAGTAGCGCGTTAGAGCGCGTGGCCAATGAAGTGAGTAATTTTATGGCTGAAGATGTCTAGATAATTATAAAGTTGTCCATGTGAGTGCCCCACCTGGTATTTGCATGATGTGACAGTTGAGACAGCTCAGCTTCAACAGGATATAGATGTGTCGGTAGAACATGGGGTTTACGACGGGTAACGGCAACTCTATGTGGCCCATGTGGCCCGGGCAGTTGAAGAAGTTTTTGTAGCATGTCCGGCAGGGATCGCAGTACTCTGAGAAAGGACCTGTGGGGTCAACCAACGACAGACAAATAAAAAAATGTACCCCCTTGTGTCAAAAGTTGTGTTATATTAAAATTCTGACAATAATTGCCTTTTAAAAAATAGTAACTTTTTTTATGGTCAATATTGATAGAATTTTAGAATTTGTTTTGTCACCACGTCTCACCACCCGTTCAGAACGTACACATCCGTAATGATTAAACGCTAATTTGCTACGGATGAGGAAAGTTTAATTTAGGAGAAAAAAGTACACAAATTTGTGTAGAGAGAGATTGGAAAGCCATTTCGGTAAAATCACCCTCAATACACCAGACAGGGATTCGCACCTTAATCTCGTCATTGGGAGATTGACACTTTGGACGATTTGACCACCGAACAGGCAAGTGTGCTAGATGATAATTAGAAAAAATAGCTATATAAACTTATTGGACAAGATGATAGTGTTTTTTTTTTATGGGATAACGTACACGACAGGAAGGGCACGAGATTTCACCGTGGAAAAAAAACAAACAGCTACACGCAATTAAGGAGCTCCTGTGTTCATAGAGATTAAGTGCGCACAGCTTTTACATAATTTATATTAGGTAGACCTGACACAAATAGTTTCAAACAGATATTTCTAATTTGTGTAAGTTACCCGTTTAAAGTTCCTCGATCACACTTACCAAGAGCTGGGTCATACAGCCCTCCGGGTAACGGATGCCCCACTAGGTTAAAAGCAAGCGGAGTGCACACTTTTACAACACTAAGCTTCCTTATTTCCTCCGCAGTGAACAGAGAGAAAGTGACAGATTTGGGATCTGTGTGTTTCATGGCCATTTTTTCCTTAAACAAATGAGAAACAATATAGTAAAAAAAAAACATGGCACAGGCTAGCTGTTTTGAGAAATAAATATATCCAATGTTAGATAGTTAAAATATGACTCCATTATCAGCATCATTATATAACAAAATAAATTAGTGATTTTACGAGTAAAAACTAACTAATTTGTTGCAGGCCGGTGCCAAAAGATAGTTTTGACACTTATGAGGTCTGTTTAGATTGAGAGTCGAACATGTTTTGTTTTGTTTTGTAAAAAAAGGCACTACTAAAACTAATTATTGTTCACAATTAACACACCAAGAAATAAAAACCCTTTTTCAATAATTGGGAGAGTTCATTCTAAGTCCCAGATATTAAAAAAAAATACCAAGAAAATGTTTATTATTATTTAGCACCACGTCTTACTACCCGTTCGGGTTATACACTTTTAAGTACTAATTTCGCTAATGGATTAGGAATTGGGAAGGTTGAATTAGAGGAAGTGAAACCGCATTTGCGTGGAGGGAGAGTAGAAAATCATTTAAGGGAAAACCACCCCCAGTTCACCCGACCGAGATTCGAACCTCGATCTCCCCGTCCTCAGCAGTCGAGCTTCAACACGACTAGCGCGTTAGCCAACTACGCCACCGAGGCGGGTATATATAGAATGTTAAGCTAATCAAATTTATGTGGAGGTCTATTACAGAATGTCAGAATCCCAACACGGTGAAATGCTGGGTAAAATGATTAATAACTACTATTATGTTAGCTGCAAGGCCTGCACTGTTATTGTCCCCAAGATAAGTAGGCCTACAATCAAAAAATGAATATAGAATTCTACCTTCTTACCTTATTAATAAGGGATAGACCATAAAATAATAAGTCGTAAAAATTATTTCAACCGTTGTGCACGCCCAATAGAGCAGATATTACATTATTCTAAAAACCCTAGAGTATAGGTTATAAAGTGTAACACATGTTCTCTGAACATGTCTCAGCTGGCTAAGAGGTTCCAC
This sequence comes from Timema douglasi, assembly GCA_901482245.1. NCBI lineage: Eukaryota > Metazoa > Arthropoda > Insecta > Phasmatodea > Timematidae > Timema > Timema douglasi. The sequence goes on from CABEEJ010002694.1 coordinate 88,033, forward strand.
ACTCACAATAAACTAACAGTTTTTGGCCAACATAAGAAAAACAAATTAAACTAGGCTCAAGTATAGTTCTGAAAGGAACCCTAGATAGCGCTAAAGCGCGAGCATAGTTCTAAAGTCTCTTAGCAAGTGCTAGAACGAATGTATAGTTCAAAAAATTCCCATAGATAGCGAAAAACCCCGAATCTAGTTCCTTAAAATCACCAAATTAAGGTGCCAAAGTTTATATTTTGAATCTGCGACACGACAGAAGAAAATTCTGGAATTCTGTTTTGAATCTGGTGTAAACAACAATCTCACATAGCTGTGAAACCTGGCTCTTCCCAGAATGTTGAGAAAACTAACTTTGAAGTTACATTATACATGAAAATAGCCGTATAGATTGTAACTTTAAGGTGCCTCAATTTCTATACAATATAAAATGTCTGCATGAGCACACCTGATGGGGATTTTAGTACTGGGTGCCTACAACAATCCTACAGGGCTGTGTAATCTGGTTCTTCTGGAAATATTGAATTTAAATTACACATAAAAATAGTTTATACAATTGAATAGCGTCACGAGCACATTTGGTGGATATTGTAGTACTAGATGCCTACAACAGTCCTACAGTAGCCCCATGGCTTCTTTGGTGCTGACTGACAGCTTTAAAAAGTTACCAGACCAAATTACGTATCCCTACGCCGAACCAGATTATATGCAAAAACATGTGTTTAGCAGCTGTCATTTCTGACGGTCAAAATGTATGTATATACCTAAATGTTGAGTGTCAGAAGTCAGCTGTCAGTCAGCACCAAAGAAGCCGTGGGGCTACTGTACATATCTCTACTGGAAATTTTTTAGAAAATCAACTTTGAATTTACATCAAACATTAAAATAGCCCTATAGAACGCCAACTTTAAGGTGCCATAGTTTCTAACATTGAAATAGCAGCACGAACACCCTTGGTGGGGATTGTAGTACTAGGTGCATACATCAATCCTATATATATGGCCAGTCTAAAATGAGAGTGACGCCTTAGACTATTCGACCATTGAAGTGGGTATATAGGCCTATCACTATTAAAATACTTATGGCAGTAAATTCAAATAATTTTAATCAATACAATAATTCGGGATTACATTTCACATATTGTATAAATTTCCAATGTATGATTATTATTTTTACTATTATTATTATTATTAGCACCGCGTCTTACTATCCGTTCGGGTTAACGCACTTACGCTAATGTGTAATGGTAGGGTGATTGTGAGATGAAATGGAGGACCTACAGTTTAACGGGGGATCCGAACCACGGTGGAGGCCTGGCATTCCTCACATTCCCAAGATGTCTTGTCAGAGGTGAAGGAAGGGTTTGGTAATCAGATAAATTTATGCCGGGACCGGGGATTGAACCCCGGCCGCCAGCATAGAAATCTGACACCTTACTCCTAGACCGCCAGGTCACCTATTATTACTATTATTATTATAATAATAATCATCATCATAATGAAACCACCACCACTAGAATCTATAAAACTATCCGAAATTGTGGTCATACGAAATCAGGTCCACCCCTTTATTTCGCATAATCTGGAATCTACTGTATTGCATTATACATCGGTCTTACGAGTTTCCATTAAATAATAATATCCCTATGAGGTGAGGGTGATAAAGAGTATAAGGTGGGGGTGGTGATTATGACGGGGTGGAGCTAACGAAGTTTTTTAACCTAACTTAAACCTAATTACCCAAAACCTGGTGACCGTGGGAATTATCCTCTTTTCGAGGGAAAAAATATCCATGGTACCAGGCGGGAATCGCACCCCGGACCTCTAGGTCAACAGCCAGGAGCTATGCAACGAGGCCGGTTATTTCACACAGATATGAGATGATTATTAGTTCTTGCGAATCTCGTTATTTTTAGGTACAGGTTTTTCACTTGAATAGATCAATTATTTTAATTTTTATTAAGGTATTTAACGTGCACGTGACAACCAATTTTGGTGGGAAAAGTATTTCCACCTACCTTCCAGGGTTCATTTACATACCACAATCGACCTGGGAACCGACGGCTTTATTTCTCCTCCGACGAAAGTTGTGCTACGGATTTTTTATCGCTCAATAAAAATCCCTCGACCCTCGGCTAGGTTTGAACCCACGAGCGACGGGTCCTGAGTCGATCACTTTACCCCAAGACCTCCGAGGTCAACTAATAACCCAATTATTGATCTATTCAATGCGGTGTTTCTATAAAAAAACGTTTTGTAATGAAGCTTACTACGCCAGAATGCGCTCGCTAAATATCACCGGTGTGAAAGAATGCAGTACGATGCAGGAAATGGACTTTAAATCATAGAGGAATCCACCGTGGGAAAATAAACCCCTTCCCGCCCCCTCCCTGGTTTGTCACACAAAACACAAACCCACAAAACACAGCGGAGAAAGAATCAACTGTTAATCTTCTTTTAAAAACAGTAATTTTGACCAGAAGTGAATCATTGGTAACATTTTCTTCTCGTAATCGAACATATAGAGATAATACTATATCAATGTCCACCTCGGAGGGAACGAGAATTAAAAGTTATCGCACCGTTTCCTCCCGACAGGACAATGGGACTAGTTTTTGTTGTTGTAAAATAGCTCCTGTGCTCTATGAGTATAAAAGTCAACAATATTTTGTAGTCTGACGCTATAACTGGGACAAGACCGGGAGATAAGAAATCGCCATTTTTCCCGTGTTCCTAATTAAACCGTCATGAAAAGGATTTTCACCATTTTGTTGGCGGCCTGGCTGGCAGGTACTGCTCAGGTAAGATTGTTAATTATTCTCGTCAGTGCATATATTATTATTATTAACACCGCGTCTTACTACCCGTTCGGGTTATACGCACTTACGCTAATGTGTAATGGTAGGGTGATTGTGAGATGAAATGGAGGACCTACAGTTTAACGTGGGATCCGAACCACGGTGGAGGCCTGGCATTCCCCACATTCACAAGATTCACAAGATGTCTTGTCAGAGGTGAAGGAAGGGTTTGGCAATCAGATAAATCTGTGCCGGGACCAAGGATTGAACCCCGGCCGCCAGCACAGAAGTCAGACACCTTACCCCAAGACCACCAGGTCACCTACTCAGCGCATATAGTGTAGTACGAATAGGAAGAAACTTTTGACACCTATAATATGTACTAACACAAATTTTAATATATTCAAACGTCAAATCATGTGAGTGACAGCTGTCACTTTTGAATATACTTATTGTTGTCATGTGATCCATTCGGGTTTCACGTTTATGAACTGGTTACACTAATGTATGGAAGAGAAGGGTGAATTTATAAAAGTGTGCCCGCATTTGCGCCGAAGGAGCTTGGAAAACCATGTAAAAAAACTATCCCTTCAGTGCCCCAATCTCCCCGCCATTGGCAGTCGGGCCTATAGCGAGAGTGAGGTCTTTAACCATTCGACCACTAAGTGGGTTATATTACCAATAGAATAACACCAATAATATAATTAAAAAGTAATCATATCGATAGTACCTGCACCCGCTTCGTGGTCTAACGCGCTACTCTCGCAGTATACTAGACTGCCGATGGCGGGAAGATAGGGGTTCAAATCTCGGTCACGTGTTCTGAGAGTTTTATATTTTAAAAAATCCACTCTCCCTTTACGCAAATTTGGGTACGCTTCCTCTAAATATAGCCTTCCTAATCCCTAAAACCAGTAGACTAATTAGTATATAAGCGTATAAAGCCAACCGGGTGGTAAGACACGGTGATAAAAAAATTGACCTAAAAAAAGTGTTCGTAGTTTTTAAAATATTCTTCCTTACAGAATGTCACCATACACTCATCTAATTGTTACTTTATCAGTGCTACCCGCCTCGGTGGAGTAGTTAGCTAACGCGCTAGTTTCGTGTTGAGATATACTGCAAAGGA
>CABEEJ010002695.1:3722-43183 GCA_901482245.1 Timema douglasi
GTCCCCCCCCCCCCCCCCTATGAACAAAATATACATGGATTTATGGTTCAAACCATATCAAAATTAGGGTATAAGTACCTATTAGGGGGTTGTTTTACCATAAAAAGCACTTCAGAGTGCTTCTAGAAGTGTTCAATATTTAGAATTTATTCTAGCCTTCGGCAGTTATGGTGTTAATGTTGCCACAAAAAACACTTCAGAAAGCTTCTAGAGGCGTTTAATATTTATAATTTCTCCTTGTCTTCAGCAATTAAGGGGTTAAAATCACTTTAGAGAGCTTCTAGGGGTGTTTAATTAAATATATTTGTCCTAACCTTTGGCAGTTAGGGGGCCATGTTGCTATAAACATCACTTCAGCTATATTCAAGATGTGCTTATATAAAGAGATAATTCCTAGCCTTCAGCAGTTAAGGGGCTATTTTACCATAAAAAATACTTTAGAGCTTCTATTGGTGTTTAAATATCCTGATTTTCCTAGCCTCCGGTAGTTAAGGATCTATGTTGCCATAAAAACAATTTAGAGAGCTTATAAAGGTGTTAAATATTTAGAATTTTTCCTAGCCTTCAGCAATTAGGGGGTTATGTTGCCATATAAAAACACTTCAGATAGCTTCTAGAACTATTTATCATTTATAATTTTTTCTAGCCTCCTCTAATTGGGGTATGTGCCCACTGAAACCCCCCCTCCCCTCCGAAATTATTGGCTGGCTACGGCCTTGGTAGTGGCTACCAGAAACATTTAAACTAGCCGACAATAAGAAGCTGGGGGTGGATTTCAAAGAATTATAATAGAGTGGTTCTTAAGCAATAGAGACTAAACTATTCACTGTATCCTCCCTTATTCAGTGCGCAAGCTCAAAGTTAAAATATAAGGTAAGACATAAAGAAAGATGAAACCTTTATTTTAAGGTTCACAAATGTTTAATTCCAAAGTGTTTTCTGTGATGATTTGAGTCCCTTACTCCTTCGTAGCTAAGGTGGTTTTTTAATGAGCACCTAGTGAATTTCGACATGTTTCGATATAATAAATACCATCAGCAGGAAAAACTTTTGTTTTGAATGAGTGACGAGTGTTGTGTTGTTTCTGCTTGGTACTCAATGTTGTTGTGGAAGGACGATTGATGTATTCCTTCATTCTTTCCATTTTATTTCAACAAGCTCACAATAATGACGGGGAGAACGCTATAGAAGGGCTGTCGATTAAAACGAGTTGGACGTTGATGCAAGTCGAGAGTTAAGGGATGCAAAGGGAGTAGAGAGGGTGGTGCTGCCTCGACCCAATTCCATTATCCGCTTTCCTCGGGCTCGGTCGGCCCTGACACACAGGCCTGCCAGTCAAGTTAAGGTCAACACGAGAACTACTGAAATGTGTGACGGCAACCCCTCTCTTGAGCTGAGAGCAATTATGAGTTTGAGACTGACAGGGTTCAACTCCTAGGGCCAGTCTCATAGTCAGATTGAGTAATAGGGCCAGTTCCCTAATCAGATTGAGTAATAAGTCCATGAAACTGGCCCTAGAACCTGGCGGTTGTGGATTGATTTTCAATAAGATGTATTGGGGAGAATTTGTATTCACTATGTTTTGTGTTTCTCTATAAAGGGGAATGCCCCTGGCCGTTCCTCAGATTTATTCTAGTGTGGTAGGAATGAGGACGATAAAATGTAGAGAAGCTATACCCAAATTTTGGTGGAAAAATTGGGAAATCGTGTAATTTAAACTATCTTCAGTATACCCGTCTGAATTCGAATCCCGACCTTCCCATCACCGGTAAACTAGACCAGATGAGGTAGACGTTTTAGCTCGCTTGCTTGTCTTGCATTTAAATATCAATATTATCTTTCCGGGTATTAAAAAACTCATTTAACTTAAGAATGAGTGAATTTAAAATAAATTACAATAAAATTCAACAAGAGATAGAGAGGATGGAAAAAAAAAGATAGGGAGAAAATATAATTTTGAGTACATTTATCAGGAACAAACCCTGTTAAGTTAGAATCAGGCGTGATAATTGCTTTGTTGGTTAAAATTATATCACCCATACAAACAGTTATAAACATATAATAGGTTTTTGTAATCATGCTATTTTTATTTACTCTAGCTATACTTTTTTTACCAGTTTGTTTAAGTCCTTGATTCAGGAGGCCGGCTGCTAAAGAAGTAAGGCAACATACAAATGAAGTGCAACAACCAAGAGGCAACTTGCACCCTTGTATAGGAATGCCCGATAGTCACGGAACAGAGTCAGTTAACCAGGAAAAACATAAGCGGCTAAAAGGAACAGTGCAGGTTCTTCCAAGTTGAAGGGACCGCTCATTCCTACTGTGGTAAGTGTATCCCAGAGATAGCGGGTAACCTAGGAACCAGGAGTCGCATCCAAGTGTGGTTTTCCGCATTCTTAACCAGACGATAAGCGAAATTGATAAGATTATTTAGGTAAATCCCAATTTAAAAATTAGCAAAATTCTTCAGTTCCATCAATTTCGCTTTTCGCTTGAGCAATGGTTCTCAAATCAGTGGCACAAGAATATGGGGAAATTTATGATCAAGTCCATATGTATTGCACCACAAATATTCTTGTTTTTAGTTAATATCAAATTAGAGTTTCTACAGTAAATTTAGAATAATAAAAGATAAATTTTATTTTAGGTAAGTCCTTCAACGGGGTATTCATTAGCACACGGGCAAACATTTGTTTAGTTCCAAGGTTTCTACAAAATATAGAGGATGTACCAAAAGGTGATAGATACCCTCGCAGAACGATTAAGAACCACTGGTCTAGAGGAAAGATTGAATGCGATGTCTAGATAGCGCTTGATCGTGTTCCTAGTTTACTGGAGTTGACATTCTTTCCTACCTGGTTCGACTGCGTAGAGAGCCAGCAACACTCTTCTCCGGAGCCGGTCCATGTTGCAAGTAACGAGTCCTGCCACCGCTGCGGCCATCGTTCGAAGGGTAGAGACTCACCCCCCTGCCACTCTACCTGTCCGGTAACCCGCACAACAGGGCGCAAAGAGCGGGAACACGGCACTAGATGATATCATCGTCATCCCGCGAGAGCACATGACGGAAGAGTCAAGGACTCATCTACATTCACAGGGAGGGATTCGGAACTTACGAAAACAACGAGACGTGCGCAGATAACATAACTTGCAGGTAAAATAAAACGCCACGCAACAAAAACTCAATTTGGAATGAAACCAGCACCGTGTTGTACTGATGTACTATCTTTATCTCGAAGAGAGACTTTTCTCTCAGCTGTCGCTATTTAAGCAGCCGCGCGGTGCGAGAGACGCGGGCGAACTGATCGTGAAGGGTGTGACGACGGCACAGATTTGGTAACTAAGGTAGCGAGTGTCTTCTTTACTTTTAGCGCTCTATGTCCCGTTCTCGATTTGATCATAGGTTCTGTGGATTCTTTCTTCACTACTCTCCCTTTCTCCTTGGCCTCCTATTATAGACTACATGGTTTACATAGGCTACAGAACTAGGAGGGTGGTGGGGGTTCAATCGGTACATTGTCTCCCACATCACCTAATCTAGTGATGGAAAAGGAGGGGGGGGGGGAGAAGGTGAGCAGGTTTTAGGAAAAAATGAGCAACAATTTAATTGTGATTCTCGCGACCAGTAACATTAAAAAACTTGGAGTGGACTCATCCTTTATTTGCATGGCTTAATATTTCTTAATATCCACATATGAGTTGAACGAGTCCCTAATATATATTTTTTTGTAGCTATGTAGGAGAAAGAAAAATAAGTGTAGCCTATTTATAAACAAACCTTTAATTCAAACAAGTTCCGATGTTTTGATCAATAATCTATGTCTTTATAATGAAATAATTAAAATAAAACTTCGCTTTTCTATGATTGCGAAAAATACATTTTCTTTACTTTGCATTTACTCATCTTCAACCTTTATTTATCCATTTTATTTTGGTTATCTGGAGTTTTTTCTCTCTACATGTCTGCTAAATTTGAATTCTATACCTTATCTATATTTTTTTTCTGAAAATTATAACCCTCTACCTCCATTTACCTTCCTGCCATGCAAAATTTCAAGTTTTCAAGCCCAGGGGTTAAAGTGATGAGTAAGTCGATTAGTCCCACACCTTTCCACCTTTCTCCATCTTATTGGGGGATGACATTTGAAAAATCATAAAAAAAAAAGTTCTACCCAATTCTATAAAGGAACCTTCATTAGGTGACCCTGGCGGTCTAGGGGTAAGGTGTCAGACTTCTGTGCTGGCGGTCGGGGTTCAATCCTCGGTCCCGGCAAAGATTTATCTGATTACCAAACCCTTCCTTCACCTCTGACAAGACATCTTGTGAATGTGGGGAATGCCAGGCCTCCACCGTGGTTCGGATTCCACGTTAAGCTGTAGGTCCTCCATTTCATATCACAATCACCCTACCATTACACATTAGCGTAAGTGCGTATAACCCGAACGGGTAGAAAGACGCGGTGCTAATAATAATAATAATAATAACCTTCATTAAATTTCAAGATTCTATAGCCATTGGTTCTAAAGAAACATGAGTGAATTTTGAAACAATGAGCACCTCTTAGAAGTTGAATTTCGCAAAGCCCCATATTATCTCTTTCCCAGGGCCTAAAAGGAACCTTGACGCGAAATTTAAAGTTTCCAGGCCCAAGAGTCGGGGAAATACAGTGATGAGTTAGTGATTAAGTTTTGCCATATATATACATATATATACGAAATGAAATAATGATATTCTTTGTGTATATGTGGTGTGTGTGCATATATATATATATACATATACGTAGGCGTAACCCTTTTTTTCTCTATATTTTTATCAAATGAATCAATTTAGTTTTACTTTTTATTAAATTTATATATATATTTCCACACACACACCACATATACACAAAGACTATTATTATTTCATTTAGTTTTTATTTGCAGAAAGCCTATCAAATAATGGCCCAGTGGTGGTGGTAAGTTATGTTCGAGTACTTTTTAAAAATTTTCTCAACCTAGCTTAGAATGGACATAATGTCATTGACCTTACTTTTAAGGGCAAAATGAAATTTCTGTGGTTCAAATACTTATTTGTTTCTTTAATAGACCTAAACTTTAAATTCACTCTAGATTTTCCTTTTTTGTTGACTCAAATAATTTAAGATCAATGAAATTTCCAGTCAAAATTTGAATGAGACACCCTGTCAAGAACAGTCCAATTTTCATTAAAAAACATTTTATACTTGTTTGCGGCCAAAATTGAGAGTATTTTAGCAATGTTATTTTATATATGCCCTATATTGGTATTATGTATCGCTCAGTTGGCAGCATGTCTGCTTACTGAATTAAGAGCCCCGGGTTTGATTCATGGCAAGGCCGAAAAATGTATCATTGGTGAAATGTGGGTGATGAATTAACGGCCGGGGGATGGCTGTTGTATCGGTTATAGATTTAAGTTAGTTTATAAGTTGTGCTCATATAATAAGTTGGTTCAGAAAAAGAACATTAAATACCTCGAATAAATTTTAAAGAAAAATTAAATATTATGTATCAAAATTTTCAGCTGCAGATCACATGACCTGACGTATGAATACGTAAAGGTAGATTGAGTAACTTTTCTAGCTGTCAAATAATGCCCTTCCTGTGATAATTAACTGTAGCTCTATTCGATATTGAAACGTACAAATAAGTGTCAGTAGCTACTGGACCGACTATAGACACCTCTTCTCAAATTTTGGCCAACAGCTGGCCTGACCGCGAAAATCGTCTCTTTCCAACTGATGAGCTACTAAAATACAATTTAGTCTAAACCCGAGAGACAAGAATTCCATGTCACAAGCCAGAGAAACAGGTCAGGGTCCCAGTGGGGAACTCAAGTATATAGCTCTGTTTACTAATTCTGAATCTACGCGTCAGATAAAAGTTTAAATTAAAACAAAAACACGAAGTATGCGAGGCGGAGGTGAATCATGTGTTTACAACCGCCTTTAGCGTGGGTTTTTTTCACCACGTCTTAGTAACCGTTCGGGTAGTACTCCTATTTACTAATTACACTAATGTGTTAATAATTAGGAAGGTTTAATTTAAATTAGGTGCACCCGTATTTGCGTAGAGGGAGAGTAGAAAATAATTAAGAAAACTACCCTCAGTGCACCCGACCGGGATCGAACCCCAAACTCCCCATCTTCAGCGTTTAGCTTATTGCTACCGGTAAACTTGGATGAGCGTTCAGTGTTCATATCTCTTTTGACTGGAAGGAGTTTGATCCCGACCTGGTGCACTGTGGGTGGTTTTGTATTCTCCACCCAGTCGAATGATGGGCAGTTCTTTAAGCCAGAACATTTGGATAGTTAGCTCCTTAAAACCTATTTTGGGTATGATTAAAAAATATTATAAACTGAGTTTATATTTATGAAATAAAGTGAATTTAGCATGTTATAGGAAGAGCCTAGTATACAATTAAATAAAAATTATATAACTGTAGAAAAACGAAGTAAACATAAAATCAAAAACACACATATCTACATGTGGCATCGAAATATTGAAGTGTTGGTTAGTGTCTGTGTATTTACTTCAATGTGTGCTTCATTTCTATACAACCCGCATCAGGAGTCTCATGGTCTAACGCGTCACTCTCGTGTTAAACTGGATTGCCGGTGAGGCAGGGAGATCAGGGTTTAAATCCCGGTCGGGCGTACTGAGGTTTTTTTCACCCTAAATAAATTCTAAGTCTCCCCCCTTCTTTATTTCGAACCCATTAATGAAATAAATGTATATGCATAACACTATGACAAGATGAAAAAAATATGTATTTACAATTCCACTAGTCCATTTCATTCTGGTCTACGTAGGTGTCATCTTGTGTTTAGTATAGCGCCATACTTGAGGCGTACCAAGTCTAAGAAACTGGCCCATAGTATTTATAAATATTACGCGGTGTAAGTATTTAGGTAATCTGACAAAATCTACATTTAATTTTTCTTATTTAATCTAAAAAAATTATCCAACTTATTTTAGCACTACGTCTTACTATGCATTTAGGTTATTCGCCATTCCTTTGAGGTGTGTTAGAGCCAGTTTCATAGTCAAATTTAGTACGCCTCAAGTGCGGCGCTACACTAAGTTCATGACCACACCTACCTAAACCAGAATGGAATGGGCCACTTTCCTATGCGAGAACGGCCCATTCCATTCCGGTGTAGGTAGGTGTCGTCATGTACTTAGTGTAGCGCCGCACTTGAGGCGTACTAAATTTGACTATGAAACTGGCCCTTAGTCCTGTTAATTCATAGCCCTAATGTGCGTGGGCATGAAGTACAACAGAGATAGATAGGTCCTCGGTCTAAGAGTGACTAAAAGTGCCCTGTGTGTAAGACTTATCAGACAGTACTCTCGACACATATCCTGTTCTAAACACTTCCCACCACCACAAGAGCGTCAAATTACCCTTAACCCACCTAGGCGGTGTTCCACTCAATCAGACTGTTAAGTTACAGTTTGAGGACAATGATCGCGCTATGAATAGAGGCTCACACAGGAAGTGTAGCAAAGATAAGAGGGTTGGAGTATACACACCTGTAATAAATCGGGGAACATTGAAGGCGCACAGGGGAAAAACAGCTTCATAACGTGGCAACATGTAGCTATTGTAAACAACCCCCCAACCCTTTATAATATTAAAAATAAAAAATAGTGCAACCTGATGGTCTAGCTAGGGGTAAGGTGTCAGACTTCTGTGCTGGCGGCCGGGGTTCAATCCTCGGTCCCGGTACAGATTTATCTGATTGCCAAACCCTTCCTTCACCTCTGACAAGACATCTTGTGAATGTGGGGAATGCCAGGCCTCCACCGTGGTTCGGATTCCACGTTAAACTGTAGGTCCTCCATTTCATCTCACAATCACCCTACCATTACACATTAGCGTAAGTGCGTATAATCCGAACGGGTTGTAAGACGCGGTGCTAATAATAATAATACAATAAAACAATAAAACTATATGAAGCAAATACTTACCAAAGTTACAATAAAATATTCGACCTCTGTGGTTTTGGAGTAAAGTGCTCGTTTTAGGACCCGATGTTTGTGGGTTCAAACCCAACCGACGTCGACGGATTTTTCTGGGCGGTAAAAATATGTAGCACAACTTCCTTGGGAGGGGAAGTAAAACCGTCGGTACAATGTCAATTGTGACATGTAATAGAACCCTGAAAGGTGTGTGAAAATACCTTTCTCGAAAAAATTGGTGGAACCTTTCAATCTCGCTAATAGAATTTCTTTTGTGCTGATATAATCAGTCGGTTCAGGAAGTGCACGTTAAATACCTCAAATAAATAAAATAAATACGATAAAGTAATAAAACTACAGGGAACAACCCCTTCACTCCTTAGAATAGTGGTTAGGTTAGGTTTAAAACTGGCTGATTTACTAAACTCACAATACTTGTAATTCTTTTTTTTAAAGTACATTTATTACCTTTATTAGTCACTGTCACCACCTCTTCCCTAGCTCACAATTGTTGAAGGAAAGAGTTCGAAATAAGTAACAAGAGGTATTGCCATAATGGGAAGGGATAGCAACAATATATCAATATATTAAACACATCAATATAGTTACAAAAACATCCGAAACATTTATATTGATATTTTACCAACAGGTACATCTATCAGTTTATTTAAATATTAAATATATTGGACTATGCTTTAGGGCCTGTCAATCAAAATAAGCGTAGAACTGACCCTTTTTTCTCTATTTTTATCAATTGAATCGATTTAGGTTTACTTTTTATTAAACTTGTCTTCTAGTTTCAACGGCTGTATAAAACATAAAAAAGTGAAAAATCGCAAGTCAAAGCTTAACAACAGAGCAGTCATCTTAATACCCCCATTCCAGTTCGACCAGACCAATCCAATTCAATGTATCGGAAACAACTGATATATCGATATATTATGGAGAATTGTCATCCCTGCGGGGCTCAAAGACTGGAAACAATGGTGCAATTTTGATGCACCTACCTTGTGCGCTCCAAAGAAGGTATACAAATAATTATTATACCTGTGCACTTTCAATACGAAACCGTCATAAACATGGAGATGAAAATAAACAAGAATTGGGCGAGGTCCGTCGGAGTTGTTCGAAGCCATCATCACACCAAAACTGTGGTTTGAAACAACTCTTCATATACACCTAAGAATGTTTTTCAGAGCTGAGCCCAGATACATTAATTTGGGGGAAGGCGGGGAGGGGGGCATTCTGACTGTAGTGGCTAAGTTAAATTTCTGCAGAGGATATTTCAATAAAAAAAAATTTAACATTGAATCCATCTCTAAGACATTTAAAGTGTTCCAAAACATAAAATATGGGTTATATTCGTATATTATAGCTGTTTGTAATCTTGAATAAAATAGACTAAGAGCCCAGGCAATGACGAGGAATAAGTACACGCAGTTTACGCCGAAAGGTAGCGAGATTACCTTGCGTTCTTTGTCCCACTGAGGCGTAGCTTATAAAATAGGGTGATAGACTCATAGTGTAGTCCGTCAGGAAATGTCTGCTAACTTTCAGGGTAGATAAAGTGTACATACATACATACATTACTAATTAGTAATCATACTTTTAGAAGGGAGGAAAAGCCACCCTCCTCGGTACGCTTTGAAAATTTTGTTTCTATCGATTTATTTTACGATAAATTTAAATATTTTATAGGCCTGCCGCATTTTTCAGAATATTTTTTATTTGTGTGCATGTTCCATTTATTACTACCCATGCGGATTATCTACATCGCTACAATGATGAGGTAGGTATGCGTGAAACTATTATAGGTGTACCGACATTTTCATGAGGAGTGAGTGGGAAACCATCTTAACTAAAAACTAACTACAACAAGATAGGATTGGATCTTTGACCTCCCCATCATCGGAAAACCACAAAAGACAAGATTGATGCCCTTTACGCGCAACCAACAGTCCGATCGAATCAATGAGAAGTAGATATTTTGGTCTTGGTATGTAAATTAAAAAAATCCGGTAGCAAACGAGAGATTCGGAGGTCAATACGCGTGCGGTTCCACTCGATAGTAAACTAAATCGCAATGTAATAAAAGATTAAAATAAAATATTGACGGCAAGTTAGAGCAATCAACCCTGTTGACCGGATATAAAGACCAGTCTGTGTAAACAAATAAGTTAATTTTAAGGAGCCAACTGGTATCGGAGTAGGCCCTACGGTCCAACCTTAATACAGTCGACATATTTAATACTAAGCCATGGGATCCATGCTTTAGTTTTCAGTCAGATTTTCATAGGAAGGGACTTATTTGACAGCTAAAAGGTTACTAGATTCTGCTTTTACATATCCATACGTAAATCCATATGATCCTATAATCGATAATATCAATTCCTATTAAATTACACCAATACAACAGTAAAGTGACCACAATTTTTATTTATATATTTTTAAATAGATCCTTCCTATCAAAATTGGACTATGAAACACGTATACCCAAGATAATTTCTTGATGACTAATTTCTATATATAGTAAAGTAATACATCCAGTGACATCTAGGATGTTCGTAAATCGCCTCCATCTATTCTAGTCACACTTAAGTCGTGATTGATACAATTGGTTAAATGGGCCGTAATCGGTTTCGTCCTCTAGTGGTTTGCATGAACTGAAAGTCGTCAAGCTCGTCCAAGAAACCCAACAACCAACTTATATACGCCTAGCACAAGATTTATTGAAAGAATAAATGCAAAAATATATATGTAAGAGAGTGAAATTACACACAAGCAGTATTTAAACAAAATGTCATCGAATGTAAACGTGTTTGTTCAAATAGATATACAAAATGATTATGTGAAACAATAAAAAAAAATACTTTACGTAGGCATATCTATTTAAACTAGTAAGAAATATTTATTTTTGTGTTCAGTTATTTTTGAACCATGATCATAAAAAAGAAGAAGTGTAACGTGCACTTTATGAACCGATTGACTATATCAGCACACTAGAATTTTTATAAGCGAGAACGAAAGGGCCTTTCAAGTACCAAATTTGCCGGGAAATTAATTTTCACATATATTCAAGGGTCTATTAAATGCCAAAATCAAAATGAGACCGGCGGCTTTACTTTCCCTTTACAGGAAGTTGTGCTAGATTGTTATCAGTCTTATCACTCAATAAAACTCCGCCAACCCCACCTGGGTTTGAACACAAGAAAATAAGGTCATGAGGCGGGCACTTTACCCCAAAACCACTGAAGTTGGCGAGATGGTACAAGTATATTTTTAAAAATATTCTAGAATTATAACTAATATATATGCCTACAAATGTTTAGTAGGTATGTTTTAGTTATTTAAGGGGTATAGGTTAGATGAAGTGCATCCACGTTAGCGTGGAGAGGTTATGGGAAACCAATGTATAGATCAAATGTGGAAAACCACTCCCAGTGCTACCAGCAAAGATTCGAACCTCGATCTATCACCACCCAAATTCATTCTAATATTCAAAGCGTAAGTCCAAGCGACCGCCAACGCTGGCATGTTTAATGTCGATATTTAAATTCAGAAAATGCAGGTCTAACAGTCATTTTTAAATTAAAAAATTAAAAAATGGGGAATTTTGACAATTTAAAAATGAAAAATTATTCGAATATTTATTGTATATTGTCTACAAGGCTAATAAACAAACCATAAATATGCATAACAAATTACCAAAAGTGAAGTTTCAAACATTTGTACTGTCTATCATAGAGAAATAAAGCAATCCGTAGACGTACATTTAGACTTGTATTCAAACGTGTAGCATGGACTGAGCTGTGTAAGGCGTAATACTCACATTTAACTTTATCTGGCCCACTTAAGTTGCCGCGTGGTATAAGGCATCACACTCGCAATAGACTAGACTGTTGATGACAGGGAGATTGGGGTTCGAATCCCGGTCGGGTGTACTGAGTTTCTCTTTCCTTAACCAGTTTTCTACTCTCTCGCTCTCTCGGTCAAAACGGGTAAACTTGTTCTAAATTCAACCTTACTCATTATTAACCCATTAGCACAATTAGTAGTAGGCTATACTCATATAAGTAGTAAGACAAAGATAGTAAAAAACATTTGATTAGATCGCGCCTACACAGGACGACACAAAACACGATGAACCATTCTTGGTAGCCTACATCCGATTCGAATCCCGATATCCCCGTCATCGGCAGTCTATTTTAATGAGATAGTGATGTCCTAAATCATCCAACCACCGAAGCGGGTTAATTTTTTATTAGTTATTTTGTACGGCCGATGGTACTAACTTTTTTTTTTAAATGCACCTACAGTATATTAGAAAGACATAGATAAAAATGTACCAGCACACAGTTTGGCAGCAATGGCCGGGTGATATACGTCACTGGCGAGGGAAGTGGTAAGGTAGTCGAACCCAGGAATGTTGTCGAGGTTCAGAGCACGTCCCTGACCAGAACTTTTGGTATTCTCAAAATGGTCCGCTCTCTCTCTCTCCCTCCAAACCCTCGAGGTCGCGCTCAGACGAGTAATGGAATTTGCAGCCTCTTCCGCAGCAAGAATCGATATCATCAGAATGCTGTGGATAGGACGGAGAGGGATGGAGGAGGACAGAGAAGACCTGACTAAAAATAGTACGAAGGGAAGGACACGGGCAGAATGGCAGGACTCGCAAAACTTGGGGGAGCAGCAGGGTATCTCTTTTAGAATAATAAATTGGGAGACCCGTATGTTTCGTAGAGATATATCGCTGGGGAGAAGTTTGACTGTGGAAACGAAGAAAGTTGGACTCGTCCAGCGGCTCACTCGATCCAAGTTTTGTCTCCTACATTGTCCAGGGTGACCTGGTGGTCTAGGGGTGAGTTGTCAGACTTATGTGCTAGGGGTCCGGGGCTCAATCTTCGGTCCCAGCACAGATTTGTCTGATTACCAAACCCTTCCTTCACCTCTGACAAGACGTGTATTAATCACAACTTGTGAATGTGGGGAATGCCAGGCCTCCACCGTGGTTCGGATCCCATGTTAAACTGTGGGGCCTCCATTTCATCTCACAACCACCCTACTATTACACACTAGCGTAAGTGCGTATAACCCGAACGGGTAGTAAGACATGATGCTAAAATAAAAATACATTGTCCAGGAATTGTCTCAGGAAAGGTTTAAAATCTTCAAAGACAGTAGTGTGGTAAAGTTCATTTGCAGTATAAAACGTATTAGCTTATTTTAATCAGAATTCTACCATTAAAGGCGATAGAAATATAAAACAAGCTTAATTTTAGGGGTAGTATAAATTACACATTTCGTAATGATAGTTCAAAGTCACTAGAAGGCGGTACAATGTTTGTATGTCTGCGTGTATAGATATATTTTGCATAATAGTTTCTCCTTATGATTTAAAATGTTCGAGATTTATACTTTTGAATGCTTTTAATACTCCATGTCGGATTAAACCAATTTTAACATGTTTTTTTAGCTATGACAAATCTTTATATTTTTAGGCAGTATTTTTTTCTTTCAATTTTATGAGTATAGTTTTTGTAGTAAAAGAGCAATAAACGTTTTTACGTGTAGCCCTACATCCGCCTTAAATTTAAGGGGATTGACAGAAACATTTCGAGATCTGTGTTGTCAAAATTGAGGCCACAGACCCAATCATCCATTTTAACTCAAATTGAGTTAGTGCTTCAATCTGTTGGAATTATAAGACCTCTCTAGTGCAACTTAGATTATGGCTACAAGCAATTTCTATCATATTTAAATTAATAAAATCTCTTTGGTGACAGAGTGATCTAACGTGCTACTCTCGCAGCAGACTAGACTGCCGATGACGGGGAGATCGAGGTTCAAATCTTGGTCGGGTATTCTAGATATTTTTCTAAATTGTTTTTCCATTCTCCTTTCACGCAAATGCGGGAACACTTCCTATAAATATAACCTCCCTAAAACCATTAGCGTAATTAGTACATAAGCGTATACATAAGCGTATAATCCGAACAAGTCGTATTTGTGGTGGTAGTGGTTAAAAAAAATCGCTGTGGTCCTTAAATGTCTGTAATATATCTTTCCCCCAGTACCTTTCAAATGTTTTGATAGAAAATGTCAACTACTATGTATATTCGCCAGCAATGCATATTAAACATAACGTGTTAGAATCCACGATATTGGTCTATTTAGCCGCACCAGTGGTCACGCGGACAAAGGCGCCAGCTTCGTCTTGTCTGGATTGGCGTGAAAACGAGCTTTGTTTCCGAATCTCGTCCAGTGTGCACTGAGGGTACTTTTTACTAAATAGTTTACTATTTTCCTAAGAAAATACTGATACACATTATTTACATTTCTACCGACCTCATCCCTACTCAATTAGTGGTAAATTACTTTGGAAAACCCCTTGGTAAGTCCCGCCAGGAATCCAGCCCCAATCTCCCCATCATTGGCAAACCAGAAAAGACAAGACAGACACCTTAGTCTATGAGGCCAGTGTCTACTGTTGATTTCAAAAATTCAAATAATTGAAACATTATTGTTGTTAAATAAGAGAATAATGATTTTTTAAAAAACGCTTATTTTCTGAGCTTAATGATTCTGCAGTTTTTTGTTGACTTACTACTATAGTAAAAGCTACTTCCATAAAAGATGGTGGTATAGAGATGAGTTACTGACTTTTCTGCGTTGTGTAGGACAGCCCTGATAGAGACAGCAGTTTAATAGGCAGTAGGAAATAATGTATGGGCTTCCCCTAGCTTGGGTGCCAATGTTTCAATTTAGATTTTTTTAGTTAGAAATAAAAATTATGAATTATAGTTACATTGAAAATGCAGATATCCGAAAGTTCAAAATAAAAAAACTACCACTAACTATTTTATAACACCGGAGCAACCGATTTCGAAGTACAATTGCCTGTATATTATGTTTATATATTATTTTTCACCAAAAAGATACGCATTTCTGATTAGTTTGGTTGTTAAATTAAAATTGATAACAAGGTTAGCAGGCAAGGATTAAAAAAAACTGGGGTTACACATAGGTACAATGTTTTGTTTTCTGCAATTTAATTATTACGTTTAACCAAAAGGATTATTAACTACTTTTTGAGAGATTAGACCATGTGACCACTATTGAAGGTGAGGTTAGTATGTAATGTATGTATAAAAATATATATTCTATGAAAAATGGTAAGAAACTAAAGAGATTTTGTTTTCATGACGGATGCAGAGAGAATAATAGATTCGCCAATAATATTTTAGCCCCCCACCCTACCCCCCCTCAGCCCTGTTTATACCAATTCAACATTAAAAAGTCAATTTTATTTATATTGAAGTGTTTAAACCAAACATTAATATTGACGATGTATCACAGTGTAATTACGGTGTAGTGAAAATAATTTTACTAATATTTTATCTAATGGGAAAGGAAATTAAAAGTAGCTGTATACATTTTTTTTTTGAAAATGGATGGAAAACTATTTTAGGGAAAGAAGGGTGGGGATAAGGGGAAGGGGTAGGAGGAGCCCAATCAGTAATTGGACTCAAGAGCCGACCTCCCGGATTAGTTAAGATTTTCAGTCAAACATGAGCTAACACTACAAGTTATATTTTAAAAGTGTTTTTTTTTTTTGCTTGTTTCTGTGTTTGTTTATTTATTTAAGGTTCACTTGTACCAAAGAAGGATACATTTACGCATATTTTCTCAGAAGTCAGTTGAAGTAACGCCTGACGGCGAGTTAATTATGAAACAGTGCTGGCCTATTTATTTGGTTTTAAGTAGTAAATTCATAATTTTTTATGGCCTAGAGAATTTGCTAATAGGTGAAAAACTCAAGGAAGCACATAAAACTGAAAAAGATGGAACGGCGAAGGTCGAAAGGGGAAGAAAATAGAAGATAAAAAGAGACGACATTGTTTACACGACGCCAAGAGGCACTTCAACCGTAACAGCCACTTTACTAGGAGAGGCAAGCCTTCCAATAATCATCTATTGATGCACTTTCGTTTATCAACGGGCCTGAAATGACGGCATCCCCGCCCCTCTTTCCTAACCAGGAGACAGCAATCGACCCACTTCAGACGTGTACCGCACCGTACTTACACAGGGTGGTCTCCAAAATTTCAGGTTTGCAATTTTTCCTTTACAATTTTTTTTTTCTAGAAAATATGAAAGCATGACCACGACTGATTTGTAAAAATGAGAGCACTTGCAATTATGGCCACAGGATCTAAGGCATCAGACCCTATGGGAACTGAATTATTCGTTGCGTGGAGCCCAAGGTTCGAATATTAAATAGGTGACTTACCACAGACATTTTCATGTGATTTTTCCAACCTTACTCCTGGCTAACGCAACTGCATTTCCTCTAAATATACTTTCTCATCCTTACACTTAAGGTTGAAGTAATTAATAAATGGTATGTTAACCGTAATAATTTTAAAATAGTAATCAGAAAGACAGTGAAATAGTTAAATTTAAAATTATGAGGTACAGTATAATTTTTATGGGAATAACCTTTTAGTAAATGCAAAAATATGATTTGTTGCAATCAACAATGATAACATTTTACCATCTTTTTGTGTTATTTTAGGTTTTGATAATTTCTATTAAAAGTGATAGCTTCAGATCCCATGGGATGACGTATAAATACGTGAAAGTAGATCTAGTAATTTTAATAGTTGTCAGATAAGATGCGTTCTGTAAAAATGGGAATGTACTACTAAGCCATTAGGGAAAGAAATATGTCTTAAGAACATACATTTCTATCCTTCAGCCAGTTGTGTTTAGATTTTAAATACATATAGCAAATGTGATTTAAAATTGATTAAGAACATACGGATAGATTAATGTAAGAACCTTAATTTTTATTAGTATTGTATATTTATGAAAGTTGTGTGGTCTTTGCTCTTCTTTATCTGGCAAACGTGTACGAAGATAATTAAAAACTAGCCATTCTTGCTGCTAGGTACTAGTAGAGGAAGGAAATGAAGGAATATTACTGGTAAATATGAACAAGAATTGAGATTAACGTTAGTTTTAAAACAAATTTAAAAAAAACTGTCGTGTTACTTAAATAGTTGACGTGGTTGGTCTAGATTCGTATTAGGGGTCATGGGTTCAATATATAGTTTTGACTTTTTAGCACCCAAACTAAAAACGGGCACATCCTCATAACAAATTGTTAGAAGTTGGAGCGACGTCTGGTCGCAAAGCACCGCGACCTTGCCCCTTGAATGCAGGCAGTATCGATTGCATTGCGGGCCCTTGTAGTATGCCCCTGGACGGGCGGCAACTCTTCCTACACAAGGCATCCTGTAGTGCGTGTAGTGGCCACGCCAGGCTCTATCAAGAGAGATGGACGAGGACACGAAATAGTTTGGACAGGAATGAGTGTGCAGCCATAAAGGATCCGACTGCGTTGGAAGGTGGACAATCGTGACCAAGTCAGTCTGTAGATAGTCTGTCTTTGAAGCTGGGGCCCCTGGTTTGATTCTCACTATCACCCAAGACTTTCCTCTTAGCTCACACAATTATCTATGAGTGTTTATAGATAGTTACATCTAGTTTTCTAACATAGTTAGATTCTTCAAATTTACACTGAACTTATACTGTGATACATATTTTTATTGTGCAATACATCCTATTGCGAATCTATACTATCAACATACTTACACTAGAGTAGAGGCTGAGAAGCTCTAATATATCTGCACTCACGTTTGCTTGGAAGAATGGAAAACTATTTAGGGGAAAACATCTCAGTACACCCCTGAACGAATTGAGACCCGACCTCTTTATCCTCGGCAAGCCAGCCTAGACGAGTTTGACGTCCTTTATTCATATGGTCCCCCCTCCCATCTCCCTTTGACAAGTGTAATCTGTATTAGATTAATTGTACGCTTTAGTAACAGTGGGATGACTACTAAAACTATTTTATATAACTATATTTATAACATTAGCTTAAAAAATGTTACGAGCCAATTAATATAAGTAATTAAGGTCAATACAATAATTTTAAAAGAAAACATTTTTATCATTTCACGCAAAAAGTTAGAAAAGACGAATAAGAAAGCGGGAAATTCTTAATTAATGTGTCGAGCTACGAGTTCCAGTCTTCCGAGTCAGTCTACGACAACAGTAATGAATTAACTCAAGTAAGCCCTAATACTTTATTTTATCCAAAAATGTATTTAATAAAGAAATTATGTCACAAACCATTGTGAGACATACTAGCGCTTGTGGATTGGAGTGGGAGATGTTTTTGTGCACCAGTAGCCAGTAGAGTGGGAGATGTTTCTGTGGACTAGAAGCAATAAGAGTGGGAGATGTTTGTGTGCACCAGTAGCCAGAGTGGGAGATGTTTCTGTGCACTAGTAGCCAGGAGAGTGGGAGATGTTTTTGTGCACCAGTAGCCAGGAGAGTGGGAGATGTTTCTGTGGACTAGAAGCAAGAAGAGTGGGAGATGTTTCTGTGGACCAGTAGCCAGGAGAGTGGGAGATGTTTCTGTGGACTAGAAGCAAGAAGAGTGGGAGATGTTTCTGTGCACCAGTAGCCAGGAGAGTGGGAGATGTTTCTGTGGACTAGAAGCAAGAAGAGTGGGAGATGTTTCTGTGCACCAGTAGCCAGGAGAGTGGGAGATGTTTCTGTGCACCAGTAGCCAGCAGAGTGGGAGATGTTTCTGTGCACCAGTAGCCAGTAGAGTGGGAGATGTTTCTGTGCACCAGTAGCCAGTAGAGTGGGAGATGTTTGTGTGCAGTAGAAGCAAGAAGAGTGGGAGATGTTTCTGTGCACCAGTAGCCAGAGTGGGAGATGTTTCTGTGCACCAGTAGCCAGTAGAGTGGGAGATGTTTCTGTGCAGTAGAAGCAAGAAGAGTGGGAGATGTTTTTCGAGTGGTGTTAAAATTAATTTGTGTTTTGTAAATATTTTCGACCTATTAATTAAACCCTCATTGTGGCTAGCTAGCTTGACAATAATGTTTAGTGTATTCTGTTTAGCTTGCAGACCCAAGTTATTTCCTGAATTATGAATTTAAGTTGAAATGTTATTGCAACCCACCCTATTTTCACGCCCTTTCCCACCCCTTCTCATCACCCCAAGAAAAAGCAATTACGCGCAAGCTGACGTCGCACATAAACTTTCCGCGCCAGTTGGAAGAACTTACAGGCGCCAATGCCCAATAAAGGAACAATTTACCACAACAACCCTAATAACTAATCAAAAACCTACTAAGAAGTTTGTCCAACATAGATCATTGTAGATGTAGCTCATATGCCTACGAACAGGGAAGCCAGGGTTCAATCCCGACCAATCACACTAAAGTTGAATTTTTCACATCATGGTTTTCCATCCTTCGTGCTGACAATTAATATCGGTGTACTACCTCTTACCTGACCCATCAAACCTTCTCCTCAAAGGATAAGTCATAGGAATCCTTTTGTAAGCTTACTACCATAATTTATAAACTATTTGAGAGCGGTTATTTGAACAAGCGTACGATACTTTGACATTGAAGGAAAATGTGAAGTTTTGGAAACATACTATGCCCTAATTTTTACACAGATTTTGAAGTTTTTTACGTACCTTAAATAATTTGAATGTACAGGGTTGGCAAAAAGTCATAAAATAATATAAACGAAGCAGCATAAAGTGAGTAACGGAAGAATATATAATTATCAAAATAGCAACAGTGTAAAGATACGTCATTCCATTTGACATGCTGTACGCGCATTCACAGTGAACGTTTGGCATCATCGGCCCATATTTCTTTGAGGAAGCTCGTGGTCGTTCTGTTACCGTAAACAGCAATCGCTACGTCCAGCTTTTGAACGGTTTCTTCCTTCCGTAGCTGTCCACCCGAAGCCTGCCACAGCTATGGTTTCAACAAGATGGGGCAACAACCCATACTGCCCGCCAGTCCATGGCCGTCTTGCGAGGCGCGTTTCCCGGTTGAGTGATCTTCATATTTGGGGACATTCACTGGCCAGCACGGTCAGCGGATTTGACCACCCCAGACCTCTTCTTTTGTGGGTACCTCAAGAGTCAGGTGTTTGCCGCACGGCCTCAATCGCTGGCTGAGCTGAAGGATCGCATACGAAACGCAGTGCGAAGCATTCCCTAGAGAAATGTTGGAACGTGTGATGCAAGGTTTCGTCCTCCGCTTGCAGGAGTGTGTTACGCGTGACGGTGGACACGTAACTGGCATAATATTCAAGAAATATGATTTTATGTTCATTAAATGAAAATGGCATATCTTTGTCTATATAATGATGCTATTTTGAAATATAATCTTCCATTACTCACTTTATGCTGCCTCTTTTATATCCTACTAAGACTTTTGCCCAACCCTCTATAGTAATTAATATTTTTCGTAGAGTAATATATATTATTAATATTATTATTGTTTTTAATATATTCAATAGCAAAATTTATTGCAAATTTGCCCTTGATCATGTAAGCATTCATATCCCTTCTCGGTCTTCTCGTAATCCAAAATTATTTTTTCTCAATTGTTCTTATAAGGTAAGCCCTTTAGGTCGTTGTATCCATAGCGCCAATTATAGATTTGTCGAATTCGACTTTTATCATAAAAGAAAAGCTAAACTCAGAGAGTTATTTAAGGATATCCCTTATCAATAATTTATTACCAAGAGGTTCTGCCTATAATATCTATATTTTACAATATTCTGATTTATTTTTTGCATATTGTTACTACTTTTAACCACTCTTTAGTTTTTTGTTATTATTTCTATTTTTTATTATTATCATTATTAATTACAATTTTTTATAAGTATTAATCATTATATAACATTATTTAGCCATTTTTGTTTATCTTATTTCCTCGTGTAAATATATGTATTTGTAAGGTACTTTTGTAATTTTCAGTGCTGGCCTGTTGGCTAGCACTATAATAAAGGAAATTGAAATTGAAATTATTACTATCAGCATCATCAACATCATCACCGAGTTCTACTGTCTGTTCAGGTTATGTACATATGTGATAACTACTCTAATGGGGCAAGGATGAGGAAGGAAACATTTTAGAGGTAGTATACCCGCATTTGCATGGAAGTCGAGTGGGAAAACATGTAGGAAAAACCACCCTCAGAAGACTAGATCAGGATTCAAACTCCGATCTCCTAGCCATCATCAGGCCAGCCTAAAACGAGAGTGACGGTTAAGATCATTCAAACGGGTTAAAGTGATACAAACATTGTATTTATATAAGTCATAAGAACATATAAACTATACTCACAATGAAAATAAATGAAAACCCTATCTTAATATTGACTTATATGATATGAAATTGATTTAAATATTTGAAATGATAGATAGATTGATAATGCTATTAGTTTTAATGGTCCGATTTAAATGTTAACCTTGACTTGAATGTGGTTTATATAATGGAGAACTTCCTTTTTACACATATTTTAATGTTAAAGATATTTAAACTTACAGAAATTGTGATTAATTGAAACACAAAATCACTCAGAAAACTAGAGCTGACATGGAAGGCTGGGGTTTGATGCAGACTATCAGGTTAAGATTTAAGTTATAAAAAAAGTTTGTTATTTTTACTTTACACAAATCTATACCTTGTCTATGGTAGGCAGAAACGTCTGGAAGGTCCCTTTTCCAACCAAAATCTTACCATATAGGGTGATATAGTAGATTTCTGACAGACAAAAAGACCTTTCAGAAATCCCTTGCTACCATAAAAAGGTTTTGGCTGTTTCCTTGCAACCATTTAATATGCCTATCATCCAAGGTCTTAAGTGAAATGATAGTTAATATATATTCAAGGTAAACATAAAATCAGTTATAAAAACAACTTTGTGTGAATATTAACTTATGTATTGGAAAACTCGTTCAAATTTTTTATAGAGCACTATTTTGAGTTATATATGAATAAAAACACATCTTTTTTTGTGTTAGTCGAGGATGGGGAGATCGAGGTTCTAATCTCGGTCGGATGAGCTGGGGTGGTTTTTCCTAAATGGTTTTCCACTCTCCCTCCACGCAAAGGCGGGTTCACTTCCTATGAATTCAACCTTCCCAATTCTTAAACCATTAGCGTAATTAGTGCTTAGACATATAACCCTAACGGGTAGTAAGACGCAGTGCTAAGAAAACCTAACTATAACAGAAACTTTGTGTTTCAAATTAAAAAAAGTATTAAAGTTTTAAATTAATGTATAGCATATTTGATCTGTAATTCCATATAAAACAAGAAATTTCAAATTGAACACAGCTTGAACGATACCTAAAGTTTATCAAAACGTATTATAGAAGTATAATTTATTTATTCTTAAACTTGTAATATTGACTTATGTTGCTCTTATTCCGATACTTCCCCGTGACCAGTTTCATAATAAATTTCAACATTTCCAGACTAATCTGAATAAAAAAAAATCATGGCGTTAGACCGCAATCGAGCCATACCAACCGAGAGACCACCGTCTGTTGGCGATGATAGCGACTACATTTGCGGAAAGAAGGTGTCATGTGGTCAGCACAAACTCGAACACAAAACAATGCTAGTACGATTTCCATAGGAAAATAAGAATACGTTTACCCTTTTGAAAGAAAAATATTCCCTTCTTTGACTTCGCACAACACTACCACAATAGATATTGTAAATGCACTTGGATCTGACTACAACAGTTCTCATGCTTTTAAATGAGACATTTAAAAAAACTTTTGCATTAATTTATATTAATAATTAAAGAATTTTAACATTTTAAATATTATTATTGATTTAAAAACTCGTCAGCTACATACATTAAATACGAAGAAGAGTGAGTATGATGGAAAAAGAAAGGCGGTAAGATGAGATTAACAATCAAAACGCTATTTTAAAATATGTTATACCATTGTTTAACAATTTTTTTAAATATTGAATTTAAAGGAAATATGAGTTAGTTGAAAGAAGTTGAAAGAAGACCAAACTATCACAATACTGTTACCAGCATGCAAAATAATCCGATGAAATCCGGTTCCCTCCACAGAAAGTAGTTTCTTTCTTCAGAAAATAAAATAAATTAAAAAAACAAAAATTGAATGACTGTAAGAAATGTCTTGTTTCAAGCAGCACGTTATCACCTGTCCATGACTGTCACGCCACGTCACCTCCCACACACGAAACACGGATCTGGACTCGAAGCGAGGACTGCGGGGACCCTAACCTAGTGCGTGTCCCGGCTTGGCCCTAGCCCAGGGAGCTCGCTAGACACACACACACACAGTTCCGCGCACGCGCGAGACGACAATCGATAGCTAGGGGTCTCGAGCCGCCCGTGAAGCTCAGAAGATATGCTCTGACAGATGTATTCAGGCGTTAATTAGATGTAATGTGTCTCGGACAACGAGAACAAAGCGGACCGAACAGGCTGCACGCACCAACAGTTAGTGGGATTATTACTATTATTAATGTATTTACAAAAGGTCACAACCATGGGCACGCAGACTAAATGTCAGGATGATATAGTCTGGCTTGTCGATGGCGGAAAGGTCCGGGTTAGAATCTTGGCAGCGTATCAAGATTATTTTTTTTTTGCTAAATTATCTCTCAAAATGTCACTTTACTCATTCCTAGCCCATTAATTTAAGTATGTGGATAACACAAACGAGTAGTAAAACGGGGTGCAAAAAAAATAAAAATTATAAACATCTAGTAGTCTATTGAACGTACCAACCAAGATTAGAATATTTCGTAATATAAAGTAGGAACACGCCATAAAGCAATATAAACTTGAAAAAACAAGTTTAAAAAAATCCTTAATCCATTAAGGTGGCAGCCATATTTGATCAACGCCATGCGCAATGTACACTTTGTTTAACCCGTTTCATATTTACGGTATGTTTTATTAGATTAATGAACCTGCCAATAAACTAAACCTTTGATCAGGAAAACCTAATGCCTGCTATTAGGGGTTGTCATATGAGAAGTTATGTATAGCTTAAGTGCACACAAAATCGTATATCTGTAGTATATTGTATCCGTGAAAGTTGTTAAAAATAAAATTGTCACAAGTGTTGTTGGAAAACTGCAGAAAAATAAATATTATTTACACTGTGCTCCTCAGCAGCATGCTGTTGTTATTTATGGGAAATTAAAATTACACAAAAATACATAAAGCAGATGCTATAGATAAGATGATAATGTCAATGTCAGTCCAAAGGAAGAAATAATTCAATCCCATCTGTATATCACATATAAAAAAAAGGCTACGTTCGAGCTAAAGAGTGTCCGCACGCATTACGCTAAAAACATCGAACTTTTTCTAAATAAAAGCTATATTTTTTTATTTGCAAGAGTGTGCGCCTTAATATCCATGTAATTTTACCCTGAAAGGTATCAACCAGTCTTTATTTGACGGATGATACTACAGCTCTATCTATTAAAAGCTACGACATAAAGTATGGTTCTAAATTAAAGTTACAGCATAGTGTGAACAAAAAAGATAAGATTGTTACCTTTTAATGAAACTAAAAGTCCACGTCACCAATGGACTGGCCATCATTTAGTTAATTATAAAACAATTATTTTAAATCAGTTAAAGCTTTACAATTTAAACTTTTTGTAAACACTTTGATTATTTTTTCGCTGCGTCTTAGTATCTAATCCAGTCTATATGTATATTACACTGGCGGGCTAAGGACAGTGAAAATATAACTTATAACAAATGCACCCACATTTGCGTATAAGGAGAGTGGGAAGCAATTTAGGATTAAAAAAAACCTCAGTACATGAGTAAGATTCGAACCCCAAACTTCCCCGTCACCAGCAAATAAAAGGTAGCTCTATTAGTTAGACCATGTACCCGCCTCGGTGGCGTAGATGGCTAACGCGCTAGTCGTGTTGAGCTAGACTGCCGAGGACGGGGAGATCGAGGTTCGAATCTCGGTCGGGTGAGCGGGGGGCGGGGTTTCCTAAATGGTTTTCCACTCTCCCTCCATGCAAATGCGGGTTCAATGCTTCTAAATGCAACCTTCCCAATTCCTAGCCTAGTAGCGTAGTTAGTTCTTAAGTGTATAACCCGAATGGGTAGTAAGATGCGGGGCTAAATAAGAATAAAGTTAAACCATGTATCCATCGATGCGGGTAACTTTTGATGAATTTCACGGGATTCCTTGACTTTCCTCCAATACATGCCTCTTTTACACTCTCGGCGCAGCCAGCCATGTCGATTGACAAATGTATGGGTAATATAGGGCTGAGGGGTCAGGGGTCAATGTTCATTTCCGCGTGGAGAGAGGTAGAGAGATGTAGCGGGCGCACTCACCAGTCTCGTGGTCGGCAGTGGCGCGCCTGGACGGCGAGGTCTTGAGTCCCGGCGGCGGTTGTTTGAGCACGGAGAGTGGCACCAGCCCCTCAGGGGGGGAATCGACGGTTCCGGAGGTGGGCATGCGCACCAGACACCAGTCCGGGGAGGCCGCGCGCAGCTCCAGCACCTCCACCTGCTGGCCCTTGTGGACGGTGATCTCCTGTGAGCCGGCCGCCGCCACGTGGTCAGACACGACCCACGTCATCTCAACTCCGGACGCCTAAAACATTAGTTACAGAGTTGGGTGTAAAGCTTCGTCTACTATACAATTACCATATGAAGGAACTTATTTGACAGCTAGAAAAAGTTACTATCTCTACTTTCATTTATTCATAAGTCGGTCACTGTCACTTTTGATTCTCGCCAGAAACTTAAAAGGACTGTTATTTAATTAACTATTTATAGATAATAATATGGACATCAAAAATCCAGTGACATCCAATATCCACGACTTACTTCCCTTCCGGTCTATCAAAATATTTAGAGTAGTGGTGTATAGCGGTATAAGTAGAGTAACCTCGATGCGTTTCTGCGTTCCTAGAAGAGTACTCGCTAGCCGTTCCGTCTTATGGCGGTGGTAATATCCAAACCAGCAAGAAGAAAAAAAAAAGCTTGACCGCCATTTTGAAGGTGTACTGGCTTTTGTTTTGTTTACTTCATAGCTTAACATTATGATGATATTGGTCTTCAACTTAATTTTATTTATTTATTCATGTGTTATTTTATATTTATCTTTTTATCTTTTATGAGCTATTTTTATTTAATGCTTCATCAAATTCTAACTGGTTAACAAAATATTTCGCAACAAAATAAATAAACTTGTTCATTTTAAAATTTAGGTGCTATTAATATTATATGGATATGAATTTTTATATATATATTTAGCACCACATCTTGCCACCTGTTAAGGTTATGCACATATATACTAATTAGGGTAATGAGTTAAGGACGAGGAAAAATGAAATGAGTAAGTGTACCAGCATTTGAGTGGAGAGAGAGTGAAAAACCACCCTCTATACACCCAACTGGGATTATAACTCAACCCAAATCTTCCTGTCATCGACATTCTAGTTTATAGCGAGAGTGGTGCCTGAGACCATGTGGCCACCGAAGCAGATTTTTTTTTCATAATGTTTAAGTGTGATTATTTTAAATAATTTTTGAATAAAAAACAAAAGCTATGAATGTTATTAAAAATTATATAATAACAATATTACAATATATATAATTTTATCATAAAAAATTATATAATATGATTACAATTATATCATAAAAATATGTATTATATATACAATATAGGTGTATATATTATATATATTAATTAATTCTGTAATAATATATTTAATAATAGCTAATGATTAGGTAATATAAATTGTCACTTTATATTGCCTAAACGTTAGTTTTTAAGGTCTCTTAAATTTGAATTCCCGCCAAAGCTTACGATTTTTTTTATTAGAAATTACTAAGAGTTGTACAGTTTTACAAAACTTTCCTCTTAATTTTTGTGATGTTAAAGCTATTCTGATTTCATAAATGGTTGATTTATAATTTATTTAATAGTTCAAATGGACTTGATTCATTTTTAAAATTCCACTTTCTTCATAAGATTACATTGTAGACTCTGACGTCATACCCCCACAATGGCATACTGCGAGTACTCATTATATCTAGGTTATTCTAGGTATAAGGACCTAATGCTGCTTGTGGCTGAATCTTGAAACACTGAAGTGAAGACCATTGCCTTAGCATAACAGCTATGCGTTGTTTATTGACGCTCCCCTCGTTTAAACTTATTTCTATTTTATTATTTAAATTGAAAAATGACAGCTGGACACAGGAATCGAACTCGGGACAGTTGACTTAGTACGCCAATGCTGTAACTACTGAGCTACCCAGGACATTATTCACTCATATATTAAGGCAGATTCTGTGATGGACGTGCGAATACAACCAGTTACATGTGAAGGAGCAATAACAATACCGTGAGCTATCATAGCGCAGCCAACTTCGACTCGGAAGGGCTCCACACTGCCAAACTTATTTGATTAATTTCGAAACAAAAAATCAAGTAAAAAGCGTCATAATAGAAAAAAAAAAGTTGTACTTTAGGGTGTTCAAATCGATATAAAACCATAAGAAAGACATATTTAACTTATTTTCCTGTTAAAGTATGGGATAAATAAAAACCTCAACAAGTGGGTTTAAGCAGTCATCAGACAGAACTAAGCAAATCTATTATTTGTATTTTAGTGAATCCAAAAATGAGTTAAGCCAAGAATGAAATAAAGAAGCCAATCAATTTTAACACATTTGTTTTCTGTATACAAGCTAAACTCTGATCCTATTAACCTTTTTAGTCACTACAAGACATATCCGGTCACAAAGGCGCTTAGAAATTCTAATGTTGTATATTGTATTTTTGACAAAATAATGACTGGCTTATCTTAAGGTGGGGGGAATAAAGAAGGTAAGTTAAGGGCAGTGTTTTTGCAGTTTTTATTGCAAAACATATTTTTGGTCAAAATAAATCAAATAACTTTCCATAAGAAACACAAGAGTTTAATTTTCTTCACATGATGATATCAACAGTTCTTTAATATCTGTCAAAGGTGTCCTGGAATTTAATGACAGATTTTTCTCTTCATTAAAAAAAAGTTTATTATCTAATACCGCTTCGCTCATGACATATATTCAACAACTAGGCCTATTGATATCACCACATGAAGAAAATTAAATTCTTAAGTTTCTACAAGAGAAATATTTTATTTATTTTAGCTCGAGTACCTAATGTTTTACTATAAAAACTGTGAAAACACTTCCCATAGCTAACGTTCCCTACAACCCCACTTTAAATTTTGTTATTGCTAATTTGTAGGTAATAGTTTATTATGGGAGTCAAATTTTACATCATAAGGTGGTGAACCTAAACACGTTTGCCTCACAATTTCAAAGGTTATACTTACAAGTTGAGTTTCCATCTCAAACTTTGATCAAATCAGTTAAGCGATCCACTTTAAGTAAAGCTAATCTCTTATAAATGGTCGACGAGAGTCGTAACTAGGATTTACCTTAGGCAAACCATGGTTACTAATATTCCATCTATATCTGAGAAATAAAACCTCATTTCAATCGGGCAAGATTTGATTCCCAAATTCAACCCCACCGGCAAGCCAGGCAGGGCGATAACGGCCCATTTGTCTGCGTTACCCACGGGTTCCAGCTATTGTGGGCCTATTTAACAATATTCGCTAGAGTACTCCAGCTCGTTGCAATTCAAAAGATACAGCTCAAGTTAATACATCGATCTAAAGAGGTTCGAGTGCTGACGACCGTTATCTACACTTAGTGACGAGATAAAAGGGTAATTATCGGCACAAGGGGGAAAGACAAATTGTCTGTTGAATTGTTTAGGAAAACATTCTATATAAACTTTCTAGAATCTAATATTTTACGTGCTATGCTTGTTTCTACCCTCAGTAGAAACATTCCATTAACGTTGGCGAAAGTAGGTTATCATTTCGAACTCAAAAAAGAAAGTTTTTTAAAAAAAAGTTTGGGAAGCTCTGGCATCGGAGTAGTGGCCCGCAGGATCCAAATATGTCCCAAAAGAGCACAAAAGGGCCTTATGTGTATACCAAGTGTACACGCAATGCATACTTTTGAAAGAAAAAAAAATCAAATAAAGACTTAAAATGGATTTATCCTTGTAAAATGTTAGACCTTAGATGACTCTTGAAGCAATTTGAAGGAGGGTTATTCTTTCCATGTTGCACTTTTATTGAGTACTTCCTTTGCCATTAAGTGTAGCAATAAAAATAATAGTGATTTAAAAAACTATATTATTATTAGCAACGCGTCTTACTACCCGTTCGGTTTGTACGCACTTACGCTAATGTGTAATGGTAGGGTGATTGTGAAATGAAATGGAGGACCTACAGTTGAACGTGGAATCCGAACCACGGTGGAGGCCTGGCATTCCACACATTCACAAGTTGTGATTAATACACGTCTTGTCAGAGGTGAAAGAAGGGTTTGGTAGATTTAAAAAACACAAACTTATAGTTTTCTGTCGACAAGGAAAATAAACACAGATTTCATCACTCCTTTACCCAAATATAGAATATATAGACTATTATTTAATACTAGAACAAATAAGTGAAAATAAGTAATATACATAATTGCAAAATCATAATGAAAAAAAATTATCACATTCAACGAGAGAGCATAAATTAAATGATATACACTGTTACAGAACCAATGAGAAAGGGTAATATCTTGGTCCACCAAAGATCATAACAATCAACTCCCCCATTTCCCAGACTTGCATTAATATATATATATTGGGGTACATTGCTGACTAAACCGGATTGAAAATGCACACGGAATATTCATAGTTTTGATTATTAAAAATAAAGCAACACATATAGTGATTAAGATACAATTATTAAATTAACCACAACAAAACAAGTTATTGAAAGAATAATAAGAGTAATAAGTATAAGTTTGTAAGTTAATAAGAGTATGATAATACATAAAATAAAATAAAATAAACAAATCAATACTATTACAATATTTAAAAGCCACAAAAATGTCCATTACTAACACAGTTCACAATAACAATCAATGTCTACGTCACCAGTTTCATTCATTTAAGTCACCACTGGTCCCCGCACAAGACACACTGCGTCGACCCGTGTTACACGTACGGTAGACTTGCCAACCCACTCGCTGGACACGCTGGCCCACACACTGGACACGTTAGCAAGTCCAAACCCTTGACACGCTGACCCACTCTCGGACACACTAGTTCACTCCTGGTCGTGCCAGTTCACTCCCTACACTATCCACAAATCTGACTGGGGATCCCTGGTTATTTGAAGGGACCACAATTTATAGTTTGTAATCATCCATTTCACAAATATTGGGTTATAATAAAATAAACAAAGACTCTTCCAGATATGTTCCTTTTTTAAAATTACGCTATAAATAATAATATAAACTATAAATAATCCTCCGGGCAGTGAGACTGGCTCCATAGCTGCTAAGCAAGGAGGGAGATATAACAGAGAGTGCAGTTAGGGCAGGGGTCCCCAACCATATGCCCGCGAGCGTCATTGCACCCGCCAAGCCTTTTGCGTCTGCTTGCCACTTTTAGACCACAGCTGAAATGTTGTTGACTAATAATTTTAATTTGCCACTTTTCCGACAAAAATAAAGTTTGTGCTTTTCTCCAGTTATGCTGTTCTCAAGAAGTTGACCCTCCCACTCATTCCTCTTTTTTTGCCGGCTCATTTACAAAGTGTACTTTTACTCGGAACCAGTGGCGATGCGGTGCCCGCCACACTACCGTAGTTTTGAATGTGCTCTAAGGTACAAAAAGGTTGGGGACCTCTGAGTTAGGGTAACCAAACGAGGAGCGCACCAGCCCCACTGTCAGATACTAATTTCGTTACAAAATATTTCAAATAAAATATGTATTTATTTTACTTTTAATGGTCCTAAAAGCGTATCACCTGAACAGTTAGTAGGGCGACGTGCGGAAAAAAAAGTAATAAAACTTAGTAATGATAGATTGTATCATATATAAAAAAGAGTGTAGATACAAAACTAGAAATTTCAGAATATGTAAAATACCCTCCAAGTTATTTTCATGGGAAAACAAGATGTGACATTTTGTTTCAATGTTAAACAATGCCTAGATACAAATTTGAATCAAAATCATTAAGAGCCGATTTTGAGATGGTCGCCCTTTTCTCCTATAGTTCTCAAGTAAATTACCCTTAATGTTAGGGTTAGATATCGTATTTACAAATAATAAAAATAAACCACCGGGTAACCTTATGAAAATCCTATATACCAAGTTATAGCCCGATCGGTATAATGGTTTTGGCTCCAGGTCTAGAGAGAGAGAGAAACAGACGGCGCAGGGTCATGAAACATCGACAGTCATCAAAATATCGATTTCCTTTCTTTACCTTTTTACCATCACAATACTTCCTATTTCTAAGAGGTCGCGAGAAAGTAAAAATGTAACTAAATAACAGGTGATATTTTATAATTATTGATCTATCAAACTTGACAGCTGCAGATTTTGTGAATTTGTACCTATATGAAAGTAGTTTTGGTAATGTAACTTTACTTTGTCTATAATAGCAGTGCTGTAATCCGGAAAACATTTCTATGAAACAAACTTTACTTTACCATAATAATAATAATAATAATAATTAGCACCGCGTCTTACTACCCGTTCGGGTTATACGCTTTAAGTACTAATTACTCTAATGGATTAGGAATGGGTAAGGTTGAATTAGAGGAAGTTAACCCGCATTTGCGTGGAGGGAGAGAGAAAAACCATTTAGGAAAAACCACCCCCAGTTCACCCGACCGAGATTCGAACCTCGATCTCCCCGTCCTCAGCAGTCGAGCTCAACACGACAAGCGCGTTAGCCAACTACGCCACCGAGGCGGGTTTTACTTTACCATAGTTTGTCACTATTGTCACAACATTAAACAAGATAAATGTGGTTAAACTTATAGAAAATATATTTGAAAAAATACAAAACCTTTTTTAAAATTAAACGTAGGTACCTATTTTATTTATATTGAATTTAGAGCTATAAATAATTGAATTGTATTTCTAAAAAACACGATTAAACGTTGAAATTATGTGTTCATCAGATATCACAAACGACCTTAAATAAATATTGAAAAATACCACTGAACCTGGGACAGACCATAATAGCTCAGTGGCAGAAACCTGGCGCTTAAACTAGATCTCGAGCAGTCTCCCTGTCTAGACTGTCAGTTAAAAAAAAGTCCCACACAATCGTACAAACTTTCTCGAACAGAAGGATTTGAACAAAAATCAGTACACTAGTACGAACTAAATATTCCCCAGAAAAACAAATATTTTATATTATAAATTCTCTTCATATACAAATTTTAAACAACATTTTTCAAAACACTTAAGGATTACAAATTTCAAAAAATTAGTTAATTACTCAACTAGACCAAATTATTTATAGTTGTAAATATAAAAATAAACTCTAATATCTCATGAAAAAAACAAATACCCATTTTGAACTTAAATCTTAAGTGCCATCTTCAAAAAATCTCATATTGTCTAGAACATGTAAAAGAAAATTGCCGTTAAATTTATTTATACTAGAAAATTAAATATACATTATTATTTATTGTGTAAAGTAGTCCGAAGATACTAATTTTGAACAACTTTTTCAAACCTTTTGGAATCATCAAATGTTAAGTACTCATTAGTAAACCACCCGACTACAAACTTTCCACCAAAAAACACCTAAACAGTGTTATTTATCAGATAAAACCGCCCTTTACGTACCCATTAAAAAATCGTTAGATCCAATTTTAAAAACTAAATAATTTTCAATAATCATTCATCAGTAGGCCACACTTAATTTAATAGCTAAAGTCAAAATTCTATCAATAATGAAAGATAGCAATATAAAATTTAAATATTAAGTTTGAAAATTTTTATTTATTGTAAAAAATGTTTGTATATATATATATATATAAATAAATGGTTGAGTAGATAAGCCCTTTTGTAGATATTACCGGTAGCTGATGCCGATTTAGTTTTTTTTGTGATCAATAGATTAATTATCAGTTAAAAAACAAAATAAGTATTTACGACAGCGGTAAATTGGTACTTCGAAATTACGCTGAACGAACTATAAGAACTGATCTTGGGGAACGCTCAGTGAGAGATCGATCGAGCGTATCTTGGAGCGCTCAGTAATCGACATGCTGCCGACGCCACACACCATAATAATTTGATGTATTATTAATTGTTTATATATCCACAACAAATAAATTCATACTGGCCCACCTAATATTGTTTTTGATAGTTTAACTATGTCACTTGAGCAAATCTGTATCTCTAATATAATTTTATGTATCATGTATTTCATAATTTGAAATAAGCCTTAGAGCAAATAAAATCGAATGGTTTATTTTGTTTAAAATGTTGGTTTTTTCGTCCATTATAGATTAAAATATGCAAATCAGAGCTAAAGAATGTGTGTTTACATGTAATAGACTGTATTTAAAAAATTTTGTTTGAACTATGAATGATATTTTCATGACATGAGAATTTAAAATATATCTATAGATTCTGAATTATCGGTGTAAAATATCTGAATTGTGCCCACACCTCTCGTGGACCCATCCAATGCTGTGGGCGACAATGTGTCAGCCCCCGTTCTCACCGGTGTCGATGTTAGGGGTCCGCGCACCAGACTTGGGGCGCGGCACAACAGGTCGTTATGAAGGGGTTGTACGAAGAAGGCGCTCAGGATAATGTCACACAAGTATTTATTCAGGACTTTAATTCCACTACTTGGTTGGTTCGGTTACACAACTGTATATTAATAGAAACCCCATCTCCATTCCCGCAAGTTACAACTTCGCAGTCACTCTAAATTGACCTCAGCGGGCCTAGAAAAGAAGAGCCAACGGCTCGTGAACAAACGGCCCTCATGGGCGTGAATCCTAAACCAGAGTGAGTGGACGAGCCACTCAACCAGACGCGCCACGGCGCAACGAGGCCGTGCGCAGCCAACCGCGCAAGGCAAGAAGGGGGAGGGGGAGTGGTCAAACCACGCAGCGCGCGGTCTCAAAAAAAATAAGTGACGAATAACTCGGCACAGAATGATAAAACTAATATTTTTGGCCGATTGTGTCAGTATCGGCGGAAAAATCGGAACGGTTATCGGCATCGGCTCAGCCCATATATATCAGTAATTTCAGTCTTACCACATAATTAGATAAGCGGGCCATTTAAAGGTTACACATTTCCTTCAGCGAGTGATACAATTTTATAAATGGAATTTTTAAATAAAGTTAGTAAAATAAAGTTGAAATTTAAGTCGGATTCAAACACACACAAACATTTATACATAATTAATAAGGTTCTTAAAATAAAAGTTTCACAATAGAAGATCTTATTTAGTATGCCAAACGAATAGCGTGTCGTTCCAGAACCTGTAACATAGAATAAAAGTCATTTGGAGCTGATATCCATTAACTGATCCTTGCGAGACCCATAGGGGAAATATTATGGAAAAGGAATTATAACCATAGTTGCCCTGCGGTTGTATAGCAAAGCAAGGAATATATAAATCACAGATAGTTAAATGGTATTTCTAATTCATGAAATTTGTAGATAAGTAATTGGTACCATACTTTAACGAAGGCCTTTTCAAAATCAAATATCACCAAATAAAATACCATAAACATAAGAATCTGGTGATTGAAGAATCAATGTGTTTGTCTGTGCAACCAAGCCTAAAGTTGACGACTGACTACTACAAGGTTAATGGCTTCTCTCAGAAGAGAGAAAGGAAAAATATTGAAAAGCAGGTGTACATGTAAAGGTAATACAAAGTATTTCATAAACATGTAAAGAACATATTTTCACTTCTAGGTCTAACATTTCAGCTATAAATTAGAGAAACTCAACGCACTGTGAGTTTGAAGTTACCATTCACCGCACACTTTTAAATTTTGTGGCGTCATGTTCGCCTCGAGTATAACATAGCAAAATTCAGCTCAAGTAAGTCGCCAAGATTATTTTTACTGTCCCTGCTACCCTCTTAACACTCCTAAGACACTCTACTTAAAACCCATTGTAAAAGTTGATCAGACTTTGAAGCTTTTTAGTTGCACGACTTCCACTATATGAGAAAGCGTTGTGATCGTTGCGCATAGTTGTGGCGTTTTATAACAATAGTTTTTCAGAATTATAAGATTTTATTTCTGCACATTGGCTTCATATGTCAAAAATAAAAATAAAGGTAAGTTTCCAGATTGTTTTAAAGCTTATGTGTCAACGTTTATACCCCTCAAATTTCGAGACACATGATTGTGAGAAAAAATACAAGAAAGATGTATGGCCAAAAGAATTTTATAAAAAAACAAACAATTCCAATGAAAGATTTTGTGAAAAACATTTTTGGCCAAAAGATATTCTACGAAAGTGGATTGTAGCAGATAGTGATGAAAGAATTTTGCAAAAGGAAAGTGTTCGTTTGCTTTTTATAATTTAAAATTAGCTATTCTCTTAATTATTTCCACATTGGTTGATCAATGTTTGCAATAAAAAAAAACTTCTGATAGATATCAATTACCACCAATCCTATGTCGTTGGCTTCTTGTATGTTTATTTATAATTCTTATAACAGTGATTTTTCTACTGCCTTAACTTAAGATATTATTTATATACCAAAGTAAAAAAGTTTATTTTTTATTTGAGGATGGTGCTCTAGAAGTGATACAAGTAAAACACGGTATTTTCTCAAAACAGCAAATCACTAAGAAATTTCTATTACCATTTATACTTGCAAGTAAACGGCAAATCAAATGATACTATAATCCTATTTAGGCCTATTTAATATGATTTGATTTTGTAATATTCAGACCCTTCCTTCACCTCTGGCAAGACATCTTGTGAATGTGGGGAATGCCAGGCCTCCACCATGGTTCGGATTCCACGTTAAACTGTAAGTCCTCATTTCATATTACAATCACCCTACCATTACACATTAGCGTAAGTGCGTATAAACCGAACGGGTAGTAAGACGCGGTGATAATAATAATAGTAATAATAATAATAATGTAATATTCAGACATCTCACTAGAATCAAAATCCAGACGAAGGACATTTATTTGCACATGAAAGGTTAGAAAGATTAAGTAAGAAGAAGACGATGTTTAAAAACCTTACCCA
Organism: Timema douglasi; assembly: GCA_901482245.1. NCBI lineage: Eukaryota > Metazoa > Arthropoda > Insecta > Phasmatodea > Timematidae > Timema > Timema douglasi. The sequence continues at coordinate 39,772 of CABEEJ010002695.1, forward strand.
TAAATAGTCACTTATATTTGTTAATTATTAAAAATTTGATAATTTTAAGTATCAATAAACTCACAAAGATATGTAGAATCGATAGAAACTAAAAATTATATTATTTTCATTCGAAAGTATTTGACAACATCACAAAAAAAATAACACTATTAGTTTAGTTTTTTTTTAAATGGAACTTGCTACAAAAGTATTAAATTATTCATAGAGGACTGAAACTGCTCACATCCTAACGTGTGATACTCTCTTAATATGACTGTACTACAGCTTAGTAGTAACAATCGATATGTTGCTGCAAGTAATATTACTACAGTAATTTAATTTAATACTATTTAGGGATGGAAGGTACTATCAATAATTGTCTTGGCACTTGAGTCAAATATAGTATTTGAAAAATGTCTACTTGAAGGCGAAAAACCTACCTGGGACCGTTATAAAGACGGAAGTACCAAAATACTATTTTTAAATCTCATTTTTTAAATAATAAAACGATATTGAAACTTTATAGACTGTATGCAGGAACGAAATGAGTAAAAGTGGAAGGTGAATGGTATTGATTTGCCTCGGTATTGAGCTTTCTGCAAGAACTTACCCTTTAAGATAGTTAATTAACACCACTCACACTTTAGAATATGAATTAATATTTTTTAAATTCACTCAAAAATCACACTTCTCCTTCACTCTTCACGTTTGATCATTTCATTCTTGCTTTCTGCCTTATCCCTTTATTGAAGGAAAGACTATAATTTTCATATCTAGACAAATTACCCTAAATGCTTCTCATCAGGATTAAATCAAAAATCCCCTCGGATGCTATGAGCTAGAAAGTAATATTGATTAATGCCTTAGTCCCTTCATAAATCAATATATTTTTAAAATAATAATTCATAGACATGTTTATATAATCAAATTTTACCAAACAAATAATTACCATATGATTTATAATACAATATTTCAAATTTAAATTATTTTAAATCGATGAGCAAATGATTAATTGTAATTTGTATGTTATCATTTGATGTGGGCTATTTTTTTTATTCACTAGTTGTCACATTCGGGATATGATAATTTCTTTCTAACAGATAAATATAAACTTGAAGGTTCAAACTTCTCTTCAAAATTTAAATTGCGCGCGCGCTATTCCGCAACGACACTAACACCATTTGGTTTCAATGTCTGATCAGTGAAACTAAAGTGTAGCCAGACCCGTATTTCTTTAACTCTGCCTTTTTCTTACCCACTAACGACGAACCGATGCGATACCGCATACGTTCGGAGAAAGCCTGATTTTGGAACTAGTTTGAGCTGTGGCTGGCGGTGCTGACATCTAGCAATAACTCTATAAACTACGTGGCTTGTTGAGTTCCAGCTTACATCTATCTCCGAGAGATGGCAGAAACTTCCTTGCTCGAAAATACGATCGATAAAAGCATCACCAGCAGCCGGGCCCGAGTCCTCGACTTAGACCAGAAAACTTTGAGTTGAATTGGGTAGTGACTATCAAATATATCCATATTCAAGGAGACTCCGAGCAAGTTTTTAACTATATTGACTGAAAATAATGTAAACTACCTGCTATGAATTAAATACTAAATGAAAACAGACCAAAGTTTCCATTAAGAAATAATAAAAAAAATTGAGGTATTTAACGTGCACTTCCTGAACCGGCTGATTATATCAGCACACGAGAATTTATACGAGTGAGAGCGAAAGGACCAACCAATTTTGCCGGGAAAGGTATTTTTCACATACTTTCCTGGTTTATTTTACATTCCACAATCGACATGGGACCAACGGCTCTAATTCCCCCCGAAGGAAGTTGTGCTACGGATAGTTAATATTATTATTATTACTAAAGAGATATAAGTTAAAATAGTAAATTATTGAGGCCTAAGCAAGGAAGCTCTTTTTTTAAATGTTTCTGTATATAGCTGCAATTAAATTATTATATAATTTTTTATTTTACCCACAGCGATGGTCACACGTACTAAGGTACCAGTCTCGTAATGGAGTGGATTGCCAGCGATGCAGAGCTTGGGGTTCGAATTTTAGCCGAGTGCACTCAGGGTAGCTTTCCACGTGTTATTTTTACCCATAATTTCAAATTCTCTCTACACGATAATGCGGGTACACTTAATTTAAAAATAACTAACAAATCCAAACCCCTTAAATTTAAGTAGTCAATAATATTATGGGTTACAAGATATAATATTAAAATAAAATTGTATTTAAGACAATGAAAATTCCAAACAATCGGTTTGTAAAGAATTTAATAGAAACTAATACATTTAATTATATTGTTTTATAAAAAATAAAAAAATCCAACAAATTAGCCATAACAATAGGCAGAACTTTCATGAAATCACGAGAAGTGATTTTACGAAATTTTACCTAGCACATTGACATTAATTTCGAAACATATTTAAAGTTCACTGTAGAATTTTTATTTAGAATGTATTTTTCATACGTGAAATAAAACAAAACTGAGTATTTTCGCGAAATCAAATATTTGGCCTTTAATATGCAATAAATGTAAATTTTGTCGATTTTAATGAGAATTAATTGTATCAAACAGATACATATGTTCACTCAATAGCATACGTAACCATGCTTTTTTTTTTATAAAGCTCGATTTCACCAGAAGAAATAGTATTAACTGCTTTATTATAATTCTATTCTTAATATTCCTGTAAACCAGAACATTTCCCAATCAGGAAAATGCATTTATCTTTGCCAAATACGATTGATATAAAAGTAGTACATGTGTTTGAATTGGCGGTCATATTGTTTTCGTCGTTAAGTTTGAGTGAGTTTGTTTAAAAAAAAATTAGCTGAAAAGCTTTAGATACTGAATTACTACTTTTTATTTAACAAAATCCATTCATTTAATTTATCAGAAATCTGGGTCTTTAACAATAGTACACACAACAACCGTTGAAATGGATAGAGTAATATTATCTACAGTAAAACGTAGCCTACTTTAGAGTCACGAGGAGAATTAATATCAATAGAGTTGAAGAAGGCGCTACTCTCGCAGTGGACTAGACTGCCGATGACGAGGAGATTAAGGTTCGAATCTAGGTCGGGTGTACTGAAGGTTTTTTTTTTTCAAAATGGTTTTCCACTCTTCCTCCACACAAATGAAATTCATTCATACACTTCTTCTAAATATAGCCTTCCAACTTTCTATAATCATTAGCGTAATTAGTATATGAGCGTATAACCCGAATGAGTAGTAAGACGCGGGGCTAAAATTATTATTATTATTATTATTATTATTAGCACCACGTCTTACTACCTGTTCGGGTTATACGCACTTACGCTAATGTGTAATGGTAGGGTGATTGTGAGATGAAATGGAGGAACTACAGTTTAACGTAGAATCCGAACCACGGTGGAGGCCTGACATTCAAGC